>APFE030858401.1:0-15092 GCA_000404065.3 Pinus taeda
TTGTGCCCCTATTGCCCCCATATTGTTATTACTGTGCCCCATAGAATCCCTCTATTGTTATTTTTTGTGGCTTTATATTATTATTGTTAGGTCGGCTAGATTATATTGTGACTCCTTAAACCCCTATATATAGAAAGGAGGTTTTGTCATTTGAATCATCCAAGAATTGTTCATTTATGTAATGTAAAGGAGGTTGCCCCCTCGAAGAGGCTGAATTCTAAGGCGTTGATCTATCTTTTCTATCTTTTCTTGAGCTGGTTTCATAACACCAGGATATCACAGTAAGTAAATGAAAAGAAGATCCAAGTCTAGATTGGGGGTAGTGTTCTGGAAATGCGGGAAGAAAGGACACCTGAAGAAAGACTGCAAGTCTCGGAAGGGAAAAGAAGGAGACGGGCAACAAGAAAACAATCATGAAGCGAATGTGACAGGTGATGTGTTGCAATATGCTTTGATTCTTGCATTAGAAAATATTATTGATGCATGGGTAGTAGATTTAGTGGCCTCATTCCATGCCACACCTGATAGGAAACATTTTCGTGATTATGTTCAAGGAGGTTTTGGACAGGTTCTATTGGGTGATGATAAACCCTGTAAAATCATTGGAATGGGTACAATTTTCATAAAACAACGGAATGGAATCAATGGCTATTGAAGGAGGTAAGGCATGTTCCATATTTGAAGAAAAATCTAATTTCAATAGGGCAGTTGGGAGGTGAAGGCTGTGTGACTACTTTTATAGATAAAACCTAGAAGGTCACTAAAGGATCCCTAGTAATAGCAAAACGAGAAAAGGTTGGTACATTGTATTTACGCAATGAAATTTCTAATTTTGTTAATTATTTAACCTCTATAGGAGAAGTTACAACATTTTGGCATGATAGGCTTGGTCATATGAGTGAGAAGGGGATGCAGATTCTTCACTCAAGAAATTTGTTGCCATGTTTGAAACATGTTGATTTAAAATTCTGTGAGAATTTTGTTTATGGAAAATAGAAGAGAGTCAGATTCCTCAGAGTTGGGAAAGAAAAGAAGAGCGAAAAATTAGAGCTTGTGCTTATAGATGTATGGGGACTTACTCAGATATCATCTCTCGGTGGCTCTCATTATTTGTTACTTTTATTGATGATGCAACCAGAAAAACCTGGATTTATTGTATTTGAAATAAATCTGATGTATTTGATACTTTCAAAAAATGGAAAGCTTTGGTTGAAAATGTGATAGGAAAAGAGTTGAAGTGTCTCAGATTAGACAATGGAGGTGAATATTGCAGCGAAGAGTTTGATAGGTACTGTTCAGAGAATGGAATTTGCAAAGAGAAGACAGTTCCAGGAACACCATAAGAAAATGGTGTGTCAGAAAGGATGAACAGGACAATCATGGAGCGTGCAAGGTGCATGAGATTGCATGAAGGATTGCCTTTACAATTTTAGGCAGATGCTGTAGAAACTGCTATTTATCTAATAAACAGATGGCCTTCAAGTTCCTTGTATGGTAGTATTCTAGAGGAACCATGGACGGGTAAAAATTTAAACTACTCATTTTTAAATACTTTTGGTTGTGAAGCCTTTGTCCACATTAATAAAGAAAATAGAACAAAGTTTGAGGCAAAATCAAAGAAATGTACCTTTATTGGATATGGTGTTAATGATTTTGGTTATCACTTTTATGATTATGAAAAACACAAAATCATTAGAAGCGGAGATGTCATATTCAATGAAAAGGTTTTGTATAAGGATAAACTACAGGAAAAGAAATAGGAAAAAGAAAATAGATAATACATAGTGCTTGATGAGATCACATAAAAAGTGATGGTGCCTGAAAATCATAATGATCAACAACCAGAACAACAACAGCAACCACAACAACAACAAGCACCTCAAGCACCTAAAAATGGTGTTAGAAGATCTACCAAGATAAGTATACCCCCTAAACGATACTCTCCTTCATTATATTATGTATTGTTGACTGATTCTGGTAAGCCAGAATGTTATGAAGAAGCAGTGCAGGTAGAAACTAGGAAGAAGTGGGAGCAAGCCATGAAAGAAGAGATGGACTCAACACATAACCAGATTTAGGACTTAGTCAGGTTTCCTGAAGGTAAAACAACATTGCAGAATAAATGGGTTTATAGGTTGAAGGAAGAAGATGGAGGTAGAAAAAAGGTACAAAGCTACACTTGCGGTGAAGCAGTTTGCACAGAAAAAGGGTATAGAATTTGATGAGATATTTTCTCCTATTCTAAAAATGACTTCAATTAGAACTATTTTAAGTCTAGTAGCAGCTGAAGATTTTCATCTTGAGCAGTTAGATGTAAAGACAACCTTTCTCCATGGGGATTTGGAGGAAGATATATATATGCAACAACCACAAGGATATGAGGTAAAAGGGAAATAGAAACTAGTGTGTAGGTTGAAGAAGAGCTTGTTTGGATTATAACAGGCTCCAAGGTAGTGGTATCTAAAATTTGATAGGTTTATGTTTGAACAAGGTTATACTAGATGTCACTTTGATCATTGTGTTTATATCAAAAGGAAAAATGATGGTAGGTATATTATATTGTTATTGTATGTAGATGACATGCTTATTCTAGGTTCTAAAATGCATGAAATAAATGTGCTCAAAAGAAAATTGACAAACTCATTTGAAATGAAGGATTTGGGTGCTGCAAAACAAATCCTTGGTATGAGAATAACTAGAGATAGGAAGAATCGAAAAATAACATTGTCTCAGAGTGAGTACATAGAAAAGGTGTTGAAAAGATTTAATATGCAAAATGCAAAACCAGTTACTATACCTTTGGCTAGCCATTTCAAATTAAGTGAGGAGGTGCGTCCCAAGACTTAGGAAGAAATGGCTTATATGTCTAAAGTTCCATATGCATCAATAGTTGGAAGCTTAATGTATGAAATGGTTGGCATAAGGCCTGATATTGCACATGCAATGGGGGTTGTAGGCAGGTACATGAAAAATCCAGGAAAAGAACATTGGATGGTAGTGAAGTAGATTCTCAGGTATTTGAGAGGTACCACAAATCAAGCATTATGCTTTGGTGGTTCAAACATTGCTCTACAGGGATATGTTGATGCAAATATGGCAGGTGATAGAGATAACAGGAGGAGCACCACAGGGCATGTGTTTACTATAGGTGGAACAACTTTCAGTTGGGTTTCAAAATTGCAAAGTGTTGTTGCACTCTCAACAACAGAAGTAGAGTATGTTGTTGCTACAAAGGCTAGTAAAGAAATGATTTAGTTACAAAGGTTTCTAGATGAATTGGGTAAGAAGTAGGAGTTGGGAAAGTTATACAGTGATAGCCAGAGTTCCATACATCTTGCAAATAACTTTGTATTTCATTCCAAGACTAAACATATTCATCTCAAGTACCATTTCATACGGTCAATGTTGGAAGATGGACAGGTGAAGATGGAAAAGATTCACACTAGCCAAAATCCTGCAGATATGTTAACAAAAGTTGTAACCAGGGAGAAACTGAGATTCTGCTCAGTTTCAATTGGTCTTCAAGTATGATGAAGTAGATGCGAAAAAACCAGGTCTAAAGTAGAGTCATTGTCCAACAAATGAAGCAGCGATGGAGTTTCTATAATCAGTCTCCAAGTGGGAGATTGTTGGGTGTGGAGCCTGATTATCTTCTTTATTAAGAGGTATCATTGCATTGGACCCCATTTCGTAATGTGGCGGCAACGCCACCCGTAATATTTGTGTTGTAAGGGAGGTCCAGGGGGGGTAGCAATGATCTTTAGGAGACCCCCCGTGGCTGGGGATCAGGGGCAGTTCCCCTGAAGCTAAAAATAGATGTAAAATTGCCTTGTAAAATGTTTTAGTTTCATAGTCAATCTAGGCCATTCATTAGGCAGAGATTTGACAGTAGAAGTTATGTTTAATTTAGGGTTTTTTGCCCTAGAAGACAACCCCTCACTATATATGAGGGAATTGTATTGCGTCTATGTAGATTTGTATTATGAGTGAGAAAGAGAGAGGAGATTGTGTGAGAGTGAAGAGGGAATTACAATAGATCTGATATGGGTTGTATATCTTCATTTTGCTAAATAATATAAAAGGAAGGATTGGCTGTTTCTCTGTGGACGTAGCCCAAATTGGGTGAACCACGTATATTTGTGTCTCTCTTTTTTTATGTGTTTTTTGTGTTTATATTTCTGCAATATATTTTATGTGTTCCATTTTTTTGTAATACATAATTTTCTGACAAACATGTCCTCCAAAATTTGGTTGGTTCTCTCGGTTTTCCAATCTATTTGAGGATAATATGCCATACTAAAATTTAGTTGAGTTCCCATGCCACAGACAATTCCTTCCAGAATTTTGAGGTAAATTTGGCATCCCTATCCAACATTATCATCATAGGTATTCCATGTCATTAAAAAACCTCTTTAATGAAAATATTAACATCTGTGTTGTACCATAAGTGGATTGTACCGGGATGAAATGGGTTGCATTATTTAAGGTGTCTACCACTACCATGATGGAGTCATATTTCCTCTTGGTCCTTGGTAGTCCTGTGATCAAATATAAGGAAATTATTTCCCATTTCCATTCAGGGATAGGTAGTGGATTCAACAACCCGATAGGGTGTTGATTATCAACTTTTACAAATTTACATTTAAACATTTGGATAAATATTCAACCACCTCTTTCCTCATACCTGACCAAAAGAATTTTTTCATTAATGCAGTGATCATATTTTGGTATTCAAGATTTCCTACATATGGTTTCTTATAAAATTAATCTAGTACCATTTGTTTCAGGGTATTTACATTGGGAACATACAATCGTTTTCTGTAAACCAACAATTTTTTAGAATTTTTTGCATAACCAAGAATGTTATTATGATGTAATTTTTCTTGGTTTTCCATGTATTTAACATCACTGGTTATTGAATTTTTATTTTTCTCTATCAATTCTATATTACCACTGCTAACGTACACTTTATTCGAGTATAAGCATGTCTTCTCAAAGCATCTACTACCTTGTTCTCTTTCCCTTTTATGTGTTTAATGTTGAATTCAAACTCACTAAGAAATGCCATCCACCTAGCTTGCCTGGTATTCATAAGCTATCACTGAAAGACATCATAATTATTTTAATGTGTTTTCAACTTTTTGGATTCATAAGCTATCACTGAATTTTCTTGAATTAAAACTCCCCCTAGCCCCTCCATAAAGGCATCAATGCAAATTGTAAATTCTTTATTTGGATTTGCAAGTTTTAAGATGAGATCCATTGTGAGTAGATGTTTTAGCTTATCAAAACTCTCTTGATATTCAGTAGCCCATTCAAATTTTACTCCTTTTTTTCTATAAAGATGTGATAGGATATTTTAGTTTCAAGAATCCCCCTATAAATATGCAATAATATCCCATGATTCCCATAAATGATTGGACACCAAACACATCCTTTGTTATGGGCCAATTTACCATGGCCCTAATCTTCTCTCGATCCACTTCTAGTTCATCCTTTGAGATGATGTGGCCCAAATTTTGGAGTTTGATTTTCTAAAAATCACAATTACTAAATTTGGCATACAATTGATGTTCCCTTAGAGTTTGCAACACCAATTTTATGTGTTCCTTATGTTCTTCCTCATTCTTGGAATATACCAGAATGTCATCTATAAATACCAGCATAAATGTTTCTAAATATTTACTGAATATGTTGTTCTTCAGACTATATTCATAAACTCATAGCGACCATATTTGGTTATGAAGTTTATCCTATAAATATTTATTGAATATGCATATTCTAAATAGTAACCACTACAAATAGTAAATAGTAAATATTCTAAATATTTACTGAATATGCATATTCTAAATAGTAACAATATAAACTCATAGTGACCATATATGGTTATGAAGGTTATCCTATAAATATCTTCATTTTTTATTTTTAATTGATTAGTCCTTAAGTCATTTTTTTTTTAAAATGGTTTCCCCCATTACTTGATAAAATAGATCATCAATACAGGGAAATGGATATCTATTTTTGATACTTAACTTGTTTAATTGTCAATAGTCAATGCACATTCTAAATGTACCATCCTTGTTATTGACAAATAACACAGGATCCCCCCATGGTGACACACTTGGCCTAATATAGCCTTTGTCCAGTAGTTCTTATAGCTATATTTTCAACTCTAATAATTTAGGTGGACTCATTAAGATGCTCTAGAAACTAGGGCTACACCAGGTACCAAATCTGCTAGGGGGAAAAATTGGAATTTCCTCCGAAAAGACATCACGAAACTCCTTAATAACTGGCAGGGTATCTAATTTTGGTTCTTCTCCTCGTTGTTCACTTACTTCTACATGAACCATAAATGATTAACACCCCTTCCATGCATTATTTTTCATTTGTAAAGCTGCTATTTGTTTGAGTGATATGAGTTTTGGTATGCCTTGGATTATTTGAGTTTGTCCTCACTGATTCACACAAATCACTGTTTTTCTAAACAGTTTATAATGGCCCCTTTCTTTTCCAACCATTCCATGCTTATTAGTACATCATATGATCCTAGGGGAAGTACTTTTGAGTTTACTGCTGTGAAATAACCATTTGACTCAAGATGACATTACTTTACTTGGCTAGATACTCTTCTCTTGGTGCAAGTTACTAATTGTACCAACTAGGAAGTTTGATAATTTTTAGCAATAAGTTTACATTTTCTACCACCTGTGGTCCAATGTAACTTAAAATAGCCTCTGGATCAATTAAAATAGAAATAGGTTGGTTGGAATTAGTACCTTCAATATCAATCATTTTTTATTGATGTTTTGTTTGTCTATCCTCCAAGGTTGCGCTTATCTTAGGAAAATTTCTAGCAATATCATTCACTGTGGTGGCTTCATGGATAACTTGTGTATTTTGGATAGATCTGTGATCATGCAAATAACCCCTCAACAGATGAGGCTCACCACACCCCCCAACAATTCAGTGGTTCTTTTTCTCCCCCCACTGATATTTTTACTATTTAGATCCATAGGTTTTGATCCAACTTGAGAGTGCGTTGAGGTGCCTATTGCTTCTTCCCATGTATTCCAATTCTTGCTAAAGATTTATAATAATATCCATGATTTGAGTAATTGTTCAGGTGGCCCTGTTTCCCAACTCAACATAAAATTATTCACCTTCAATGATGGCTGGAGCCTCCTCATCCATTTTCACTATAACCGGGTCACTTTCTTACCTTGTGATGCAAAACAATAATTTATTAGTTCTTACTTACTTCAACATTTCAAGTCTACACAATTATGTTTATTATTTCTATAGTGGTTGCTTAAGGCCCCAGTGGTGAACTTGGGCCTTGATACCATCTGTCACAACTCTTATCGTATAGGATAAGGCAATTTTTTTTTCTTTTTTTCTTCATATATGTATTTATAGCGATGATACAATTATTGCCATGTATCATAACTTCTATAAACTATTCTTCATTTGAGGGTTATATATATATATAATAACAATACAGAGTAACTAGTACAATATCATTTTGTAATTTATATAGGAATGGGGGACATATAGTAATTATTTGGCTAGAGGTATAACAACGAAACATGTTAATGCATATAATAAACTAGAAATAAGGATACTCTTAAGTGTCAAGGAAGATAACAATTCTAGGGATATATACTTGATAATCATGTTATAAATAACCATACAAGATATATATAATAATATATAATTATATTGACTATATATATATATATATATATATATCTTTGTATGGTTATTTCATAACATGATTATCAAGTATACTTATCCCTAGAATTGTTATCTTCGCTCGACACTTAAGAGGTACTCCTTATTTCTAGGTTTATTATATGCATTAACATGTTTCGTTGTTATACCTCCTAGCCAAATAATTACTATATGTCCCCTCAATTCCTTATATAAATTACAATAATGATATTGATACTAGGTTACTCTGTATTGTTAGATAAAATGCAGCTCTCCAAGGTTATACAACATTTTTGTTTTTATGCTAAGAACTAGGGAGTAAGGCTTGAGTTAATTCATCTTCTCTATGTGTATATAATTAACACAAACCCCACCATTAATTTCAAGGCTACCTATCCTACCCCGCCTTGGGAAGTTAACCCTGCAATCAACACACACCATACCACCTCCTTCACATGGAGTGAATGTGACCACCATGGAAGTGTTTGGATGACTGGGATGAAAAAAATGGAAATCAATGGCTAAGATTAATCTTTGCTACCCTAATCCCTTTTGATCCCTATTTGTTTGTTACCCATTCATGCCACCAGTTCATCCCTTTGTTTTTTTTGTTTTACTACTTCCTTCTTAATCTCTATTACTGTGAGTGTGCCATGACATATTGGGGTTTTGATTTATTTTCTTTTGTTATTACTTTCTGGTATAAATAACAACAAAGGCCAACCTAGCCATCTAGGCAACACTACTGCATAGAAGAGGCAAGAAAGAAAAATCGATAAGCTAGTATATTCTCGGAAATTGTTGACAGAGAAAAACGTAACTTCTATGAAGGCTTCCTTTGTATTCCCTTGGATATTATTCCTTCCTAAGGTAGAGTGAGGTTGTGCTAGTCCTCTTGGCCTGTCATATTTATCCCCTTACAAGTTTTGTTTTTTTTCTTTTTGTTTTCATAATATATTTTACTGGTCATTTCTCACATCTAAAATCCTTTTCTAATTGGTCATAGATTGAAGTAAACCTATAGTTATTTAATAACACCTATGGAAATCACTCCTCCTTTGTCGTTACTATTTATCTTCTCGCTTAACTCTATAAGGTAAAATACTTACACTTTTCTCCCTTGTCTTATAGGTACAAATATACTCTTTGGAGCATCTTGTTTCCTTATGAAGTTGCGAAAGAAGGTCCTCACTTACCTTAGCCCTTTATTTCATCTAGGTGGGTTACACTGAATCTCTGGAACTCAGTCCAATTCAATGGTCCCGTTCAAAATTTGTTGTGCACTAGTGGTATTGGGGCTCTTCCTAGGATATGCCAAGGGTAAATATGGGCGTTATTATGCTAAACTATGGATTTTTTTTTTTTTTTTTTTTTTTTTTTTTTTTTTTTTTTTAAATTTCGTTTCGCTCTATAGTTATTAATTGTAGTTTGGCCTCCTACCATTGTACGTTTTATTTTATTTTATGCACTTCAATTCTTTGAATCACGTGGCTATCAGGTTCATATTTTTTAGTGGTTGGAGGACAATAAATCCTATGTAAGATGTTGTATTTTGTTATCCTTTGGCACAATGAAGGAGAGACTGTTTAAAATGCCTCTCATTTTATTCTCTTGCGATTTATGTAGGAATTTACAGGGTAAGACAGGATAAGTTCCTCAGACAGAACACCAAAGGAAACCGCTCACAAATAGATCACAAATAAATACACTAGTATTTTTGATGTGGTTAAAACCCTCAAGGAGGGAAACAATCCATAGCTTCAGCCAATGCGGCCACTTCGGGAAATTTATTAATAAAAGAATGAAAATTTACTATAAGCTTCTCTCATCAATGGTTACCCTACAAATGACCCTCCATGCTCTTTAAATAGAAATCATGTACCCATTGGGTCTTAAGGCACAGATCAAGTGTTGGTAATATCGAGGAGAGAATGAATCGTCGGATCACTACATATCATGACCATCAGATTGTAAGTTACAAAAGTACATAGAAAAGAAACACACTTTACCTTACTCTACACTAGACCAAGTTATACTTAACTATTTCCTATGTGTTGGAATATCCTAACATGCCCCCCTAAAAACAACTTGGGATAGGATTGAAGGATGTACAAATATGACACAATAGGAGAAGGAAGGAGGCATTAGAGCCTATCCCCCCTTAGTGACAACTTCTTGAACTCCAACCATAAATCGAAGTTTAGTAAACTTCGCCTCTATGAGAGCCTTTGTAAAGATGTCTGTAACTTGATCATCTGTTGAACAATATTGCACTTCAAGAACATGGTCGTGAATGAGCTTTTTGTTGAAGTGCATGTGTAGTTCAATGTGTTTGCTGTGTTGATGTTGGACTGGATCTTTGCATAGTTGAATGACACTTTTATTATCACACCAAAGTGTAGTCGGATGCTGCTACTGAAACAAAAACTCTGATGGGATCTGACGAAGCCACAGGGCTTCCTTACTAGCTTCTATGACACCACGATACTCTGATTCTATTGAAGAGAGAGAAATGGCACTTTGTTTCTTGTAAGCCCATGTAATAGGTCCTGAACCAAGAGTGAACACATAATCTGCAGTAGACTTTAGATCATTAGGGTCACCAACCCAATCAGAATCAGTGAAACCAACCAATAAAGGAGATGCTTCTGTATTGTAATGAATCCCAAACTAAACTTTACCTTGACCATAATGAAGTATTCTTTTAGCTGCTTTCCAATGACTTTCATGTGGGTTTTGCATAAACCGAGGAGTAAGTCCAACAATAAAGGAAAAGTTAGGATGAGTATGGGTCAGATACAAAAATTTTCCTACAAGTTGATGGTATAAGGTAGCATCAACTTCAAGGGAAGTACAAGTGACTAAAAGTTTGGCTCCAAACTGAAAGGGAGAAGGGGTTAGCTTACAGTCTTATATGTGAAAATGGTGTAGAAGATCACATGCATACTTTGATTGGGAAAGGGAAATACCTTCCTTGGATTGCAAGACTTGAAGACCAAGAAAATAATGCAAGTGTCCTAAGTCTGTCATTTCAAAATTCCTTTTAAGGCTGGACTTCACATGGTTTTTAAGGTTGGGATCACTGCCAATAAGGATAAGATCATCAACATAAAGAACACGAATGATAAGAGACTTGCCCACTTTCTTGGTGTAGACAATATTGTCAGAATGTCACCTAGAAAATCCAGTTTCTAAAAGATCGCTATCCATTTTGGCATACCAAGCCCAAGGGGCTTGTTTGAGACCATAAAGGGATTTATTAAGCCAACATACAAGGTTAGAGTCTGTTTGTATAAAGCCAGTAGGTTGTTCCATATAGATTTCTTCATGTAAGTCCCGATGCAAGAAGGCAGATTTAACATCCATCTAATGGACTTCCCATTTGAAAGAGGTAGCAAGGGAAAGAACAAGGTGGATAGAGTTCATTTTGGTAATATGGGAAAGGTTTTAGTATAGTCAATGCCTTCAACTTGTGAAAAAACCTTAGCAACAAGACGAGCTTTATGTTTATCAATTTTTTCATCTAGTCCATACTTGGTTCTGTAAACCCATTTGCATCTAACAAGTATTTGTCCCTTTGGAAGGGGAACAAGATCCCATGTATCATTTGCCAATAATGAATGATATTCTTCATTCATAGCTGCGTCCCATTTTGGATGGCCTGAAGCTTCTGCAAAGGTGTCAGGATCATAATTAGTTGAAGCTTGAGCTAGTAAAGAAGAGGCTCTATCGAACTGAGAACGTGTATGTCGCTGATTTGTAGGATCACCAACAAGAGCACCTACTTCATCCCGAGTAGCACGAACCCATTTTGGAAGATGAGGAGTTGAAGGAGGATCCTGAGAAGGTGGGGGAGGATTGTCATCCTCGTTGTCATCATCTGAAGAAGAAATATTTTCAGAAGTAGAAGGGATAGAGAGAAGTGGCACATCCACCAAACTAGGCTTGTAGGATGATATATTTTCAACAAACTTTACATCTCTTCTAATGATAACATTTCTAGACTTAAGTGGAATAAGTTTGTATCCTTTGACATATTCAAAATATCCAACAAAAATACATTTTTCACTCTTAGGTTCTAAAGCTTTATGTTTCTCATCTGGAATATGGGCTCATGCTTCACTTCCAAAAACACAAAAGTGACTTACATCTGGTTTAATTGAGCTCCATGCTTCTTCTGGAGTGATATTCTTTAAAACCTTAGTAGGAGTGTGATTTATTATGTAATTTCAAAGTTAATTGCTTCTGCCCAAAAATTAAGACTAAGTCCTTTAGATTTAAGCATACAATTAACCATTTCCTTTAAGGTGCGATTCTTCCTTTCAGCTACACCATTTTGTTGTGGAGTATATGGAACAATATGTTGCATTTGAATTCCATTCTCAGTGCAAAATTTGATGAATTTGTTGTTAACATATTCTCTGCCATTATCAGATCTTAACTTAAGAATTTGATGTCCAGATTGTTTTTCAACAAAGGCCTTAAAGGCCAAGAACATGTTAAATACGTCACTCTTGAGTTTTAAGAAGTATACCCAAGTGCGTTTGGAGAAATCATCAATGAAATTTAAGAAATACTTTTAGCCAGAGAATGAAACAACTGGAACTAGACCACATAAATCACTATGCACAAGCTGTAAAGGGGTTCAGGCATGCCAAGAGGCACGTTTTTCAAAACTATCCTGATGATGTTTTCCGAGTACACATCCGAAATAAACACCATCTCTGCAAGATACCATTGGAAGACATGTCACCATATTTTCTGTTAGAGTCGGTCTAGTTATCCCTCCGTCAGAGATCAAAGCTCTTTCTGCATTTCATGTTTAGGTGTCCCATCAGTTTTGATCAGTTGCATTTCGTTAGGCATGCCATAACTCTGACAAAATGGTTTGTGTCACTCATTCCCCTAATGCATGGTACTGCTGGTTCAGGTCTAGTCATAAAGCTTCAAAGATCATTATTTCAAAGTTTTAGGTCTTAGGTCTAGGGTTGAGTCAATTTTGTTTTGAAAAGTCTTAGAAGACCAGCAGGCCAGAGGGATGTCTTTGATAAATAATCACTTCAATAATTTTCATCATTGTACAGATAAAGTATGACTTCTCTTCAAAACTATGTTTTGAAGATAAGTCGTCATCTCATTTTTAAAATTTTTCAAAAACTTCAATCCTTGAAATGTCCAAGCGCAACCTTGGTCTCCTTTGCCAGAGCATATCATAGCTATCCCTGCAAAAAATTATCAAAGAAAATCATTATTTCAACCAATTTTAAGGAGGAAACCAAAAAGTTTAGAGTCTATTAATTTTGAAAAAGTGTCAATGACAAAACATAAGAAAATGGGTTGTGGATCAAGCAAAAATAAAAAAGGAGTCTATATGAATATATTTTACATCATTTGCAACCCATTCCACATTCCAAGAGTGAAGAGCATCGTTCCAAAGCAATTTTGTGAGTTTGTATGCAAATTGGACCATTTCCAGGGCACGCGGCGCGTCAGGTTGGGTGCGCGACGCATCAGGGGCATGCGGCACATCAGGCGACAAAACACAGTGAGAATTTGCACGCGTGCGGCACATCAGAGGTGCGTGGCGCGTTGGGTTAGGCGCGCGGCGCACTGGGGTTTATGCCCAAACTTTATCCGGAAAAACACTAAAACGCCTCCTCTCAAGCACAAATTCACAGGTAGGGTTATATCCATGTCTTGTTCTTGGTTTTGAAAGGTTTATGTAAAGGATTATGATATGTTTTCCCTAGAAAACCAAGTGGAAAAAACCCTCCTTTGTCCATTAAATTGCTGTAAGAATTTGAATGCCAAAATTGCTGAAGGGTTTTAAAAAATAAATGTTACCAAGGTTATCATTTTTTCCCACTTCCTTTTGTTTCCCATCCCCTATATTCACCATTATTTTCCCCAATAATTCCCTCATAACACCCTACACCATCCTCCCTCAAATCCTAATCCCTCACTTCTATTACAAACACATGATCCCTACCTCATCCCAAAACCCTAAAGATTCATGATTTCCATGTCCCTTCCCTTCTCTAAATTCCTTGTTTTATTTCCATGTTCCCCATTTCCCTAATGTTTTCCCTTTCCTAACATTTCCCTTGTACATTTGTGTCCCCTTGGTCACAACATTTTGAGAAAAAGAAACAGTCTACAGTCAATTTTGCACACAGTTGTATATCAGCATATATATATATATTCCAGCTATCTTGTTTCTAGAGAACATGTCAGAGACCGAGTCAGTATATGAGCAGGAGTATGATAGTGATTCTACACCGGAGGTAAATGTACCTAATGTGCCATGGAGGTATCACAAAAGTGGCAAAAGTGGACAGCATGTTAGGGAGGAGCCTACTTCTTTGGCTCAATTGCAAGCTTGCCCACTTGCAATGGATTGTTTTCGGCGCCAATCATGTTTCCAATATTGTGAGATGATCTCACAAACTCAGCATCATCGGGAACTAGTCCGTTTATTTGTTCTAAATTTACAGGATGGTCATGTAAACCTTGCTGGAGTGAATTTCACCTTGTCACCCGAAACCATTGCTCAGGCCACTGGGATACCAAATGTAGGGGAGGAATGGAGCAAACGCCAGATGCTAGACAAATTTTACTATGAACCATATATCAAGCCCGGGTATATCAAACAGTTGAGCGCAGATTTTCCTTTCAGATTCCTGAAAGATGAGTTTGCACTGTTGATGAAACTCATCATTCGGTATTTCAGCCGTGAGGGCAAATTCTCGCGTCTCTATGCGTACCATGTCCATTTGTTGATGCATTTCACAAGGGTACGTATGATGAACATTCCATTTTTCATGTGTCGCAACATAGAGAGGATGGTGCCTTTAGTACAAAGGAAGAGCCCAGAACATCAGCATAGGAGTATATATCATTATGCATTGATCAAAATCATAGTGATGCATCAGTTGGCACAGCAGGGTATTGCTTGGGAGGATTTCATCTCCCGTGATTACTTTTCCGCGCTACAGCCTCCTCCCGAGATAGTTCATGATGAGGGAGGGCCTTCACAGTAGTTTGACATTCCTGAAACCAAGCATGTCGATGCTCCAGTATATGTGACATATCATAGAGGCCACAGGGCCTTATTTGCATCTGCACGACGAGTACTATCTCCACCCGGGGTGGAAGGGGTCTCGTTGACATCATCAGCACAACGAGTATTATCTCCACATCATGTGGAAGGGGTCTCGCCTCCGTCTTCAACACAGTTACAGATTTAGGATAGGGGCATGAGACCCATGTTTGATGAGGGTCCTTCAGGAGGTCAGGACATGGGTATCATTGATGTTGATGCTAGCTCTCCTAACTCGGAGCTCAAGGAGATCATCCGAGAGCAAAGGGCCGAGAATGAG
>APFE030858401.1:22251-64300 GCA_000404065.3 Pinus taeda
AGAGGATTCAAATTCATTGTTTGCCCTCTTTAGCCTCTCTTCTTTTCTCCTTGATCATTCATCTCAGCTAAAGGCATTAGCACAAACTCCTACCTTGCCCCAAAGACCCACCTGCAAAAACTGAGCTCAATCCCCGCACCCTGAATTGCACTCCCTCCAATTGCCACCAAAAACCCCAAAAACTTTAAATCAACCCTCCTTATCAGTTTACTAGCCTAATATCTGTGTTACCTTGATTGTTCATCTCTTCCCATTGAAAATTTAATGAGATTGACCGGAGAGAGCCTTCTCATACCCCGTAGGGCTAGCTACGAGGTGAAATGGTTTGATGTTGCCTTGAAGGTTTGTCTTTCTCAGCCTGAGGTGAAATCTCAAGCGCTAACAGTACACATGCACTTTCATGCAAGGAAAGGCGCGTACATGCTGAAAAATAAGTTTTGGGTCCGTGGTACTTGGACCTATGGTTTTGGACCTTGGTATTGCGTCCAAAGTGTTGAACCCAGGTATTGGGTCCCTAGTATTGGTTCTAAATGGTTTTGGACCATGGTATTAAGTAAGGCCTAAGACTATAAAAGGGGAAGGAGATCATTAGACAAAGGCATGAACTGAAGTATTGAGTATCGTATGAAGAAGCAAGATCTAGAATTGGGTTATGGTGCATAGCTGGATTGGAACCAAGGAGGAACCTGAGCACTAGAAGATGGATAAGTTCTATTCATAGGTCAAGATCTTAAGGCTTCAATAGTAGTATCTTTGCATGATTTTTATCTGTTATATTTGGCGCATGATTTGATCTATAAATCTGATAATCTGGGTATGATTGATGTCTGAATAAGTGAAAAGGGTAAATTATCTTTATAGATTTGTACACAGGTTCAGCACATCAGAGGCGCGTATACACGCTGGTTTAGTAAGTCAAAATAGCATATATGCTGGCTGGCCTTAGTACAACAGTGTATGCACGCAGGTTTCTACATATTGAAGTAGCGTACATCTCATGAAATATGTTTTAACTGCTTTTGTTTATTGCTGCAGTGTTTTGGGCTCAGGATTGGTTTCTGGTTACTGTTAATGTATTCTGGTTACAGCATTCAGAGAAGTAATTGTTTGATTTAGTTTTGATTGAAGAAAAGGAGAATGGTTGATGCAGATATATTTGATGTTTAATTAATGCTATTGATGGATCCAGTCTGAAATTTATGAAACGTGGTCCCTGGAAGTAAAGAGAAGGTTGTATCCTTCTAAAGGTCAGCACCTACATACTAGTACCTCAACTAGTACAAGAGCTAAGGGGGTTGTAGCTCCCTTCCAGGAGAAGCTGGAGAACGAGAGAAGGTTGTAGCCTTCTGCAGGTAGCAGCTTGCGTACTGGTATAAGACTGCAACAGTATAGAAACATTGTAAAAAGAAGTTTCTAATTAAAAGAAGATAGAGATGAATTACAACAGGTGGTTTTCAGCCACATTGGGTTTCCACCTTATATCTTGTGTTCTTATGTGTTACTTCCTATTCTGCTTTACTGTTCCTGGTTACTGTTTATATGGTTTGATGCACATATTAATGATCAACATCTGAAGAATAATTTAAATTACAAGTCTACTAGTTATACGCTAGTTTCCATAACTGTAGTTGTGTACATATGCGGATTTTACTAACTGAAGTAGCGTAAACAAATCTGATTGTAAAATGAAAAATAATTGACCTGATAATACTGATTCACCCCCCCCCCCCCCCTCTCAGTATTATTTCAACATGAGAGTCAAGGTACCCCAATGCAATCTAACAAGTGTGAATAAAGGAGTTGAAGTCTAACACTTGAAAAAATATATCAATCAAGGGACGTTGATGTATTCCCATTGTTGATAGCAAAGGAGTCTGTCACTGATGACTGCAAACCATAAGGTACTGTTGTAGCAGCTACAACCACACTCTAAAATTTTTCCTTAACTTCCTTTCAGAGCCTCCCTAGCAACCTGCACAACAACATGTCTTGCTTCATCAAGTACACAAGCTCCAGTGATTTTCTTACAGAAAGATAGCCTGTTGATCAAACCTTAATGCATTCCCCTCATAGGTTGTTCATCTGGACTTCGTCCAGCAACAGGTTGAGCAACTTCTTCAAGAATTTGTGCAAATATGGAGGGAAACCAACTTTCCCTCCAAAAATTGTACAATCCTGGCCCCATAATTGTGCAATTCTGTTGAGCAAGCCTCACCCAGAAAATTGCACAATCCTTCCCAACTAAGGCTGCTCAGCCTAGAATTTGTGCAAATCTAGGCAGCAATCAGCTACTTTACCCAGAAATTGTGCAAATGTTCTAAGTAGCCAGCCCAGCTCCTATCCAAAAATGTGCATTTTCTCCTAGCAGTTGAGCAGCCTCTTTCATGTGTAGCTAGGTTGACCGGTTCCCTTCAGGACCGAGTAAAATAGAGTTGCATGCATGGACTGCTTCTCCCAAGGAAGCATGCAAAGGCATCTCTTGTTTCAGGGATCTGTTTTTTGCAGTTAGTGGTTACATGCAAGGATCATTTTAAAAACCTCCCACCGAGTGTCGCTTTCCCTAGATTTATGGCATGCACATCACAACCTTGATTTTATCAAACCTCATCAACCGTATGCTTTAGAGGTCATTCCTTGCATCAACCTTGCATCTCTAACACCCCACATCACATCTAGGTGCTATCGTCACATCCAACTCAGTTGTTTTGGGGTAAGCCTACTTTCCATGTCTTATGTTGCATTTCTAGTGCTCTTTTTTATTTCACTTTGTAACGTTGTTTGCTTGATTTCAGTGAGTGCTTGCTATCATTTTGATACATACTAGCTTGTACTAGCATCGTTTCAGTTTTCATTAACATCTCATTGTTGTCACATGCATGAAATTGTTTTTCACAAATGGTCACCGATTTGGCAACTCGCCTGACCCACATGCATGTTGTTCCATTTTCTAAATCTTTCATTCACTGTTTACATGCACGATCATTCACTTATGCTTACACTCAATATCACCATGCATTCACATTCACATTCACTTTTAGTTTCCTGTCTGCAAGTCTAGGCAGCCTTGGCCAAGACTCTACCTTCACCGAGACAGCGTTGCGCAATTTGGGGAAGGAAGGCTCTATCTTCCTCTCCTAAAATGCATATTTCTTCCTAGGAATTGTCCTCTAGGACTGTTTTGCACATTTCTGAGGGATAGTGACTACTTGCCTAGAAAATTATGCAATGCAGTCATTGAGCCTGCAACCATTACAAGCTAAGATTGTGCATTGCACAATTCCAACAGTCAACGGCCATAATGGACTGTGCATTGCTCAGTTTCAATAGTCAATTAGCCTCCTAGTAGCACAGACTATGCCTTGCATAGTCTTGGCAGTCATTCTCCCAACCTCCCAGTGGAAATTGCGCAACCTTCATGATCAGTCACATAGGTATGTTGCAAGTCAGTTCTTAAGTTCATTGTGGTTTTCGACTGACATATTGCTTACCATGAGCGTCGCCATGTCTCCAGGTATCGCAAGTGTTCATCTGCCTCTCAGAAGAACAGGTACAATGGTTTCCCAGAGAGCAGAGTCAAAGACACCATTCATAGCACACTTGGGGATGCAGTCGATCAAGTGTCTATGGACTTGCCTACCCACGAAGACATCAGGTTGTTCATAGACAATGACAACAAGATATGATGGCAACAACATCACAATGAGCAGCATCATGAACAACAGCTGAAGGTAGCATATCGAATGCAACGAACACAAGAGGAAGGTTGTTGAAAACACAAAGGTGGAAAAAAGTTGCAAGCTCAAGCAGATCCTCTAGTGATGAAAGCAACTATGGAGACTCAGACTATGAGGTGAAGATGTGACATGAAGATCATGCGAAGACACAGAATGGAAAAAAGAAGGAGTTGCATGTGCTAAAGCAAAAACTCAAGGGAGACAAATGAGTTGCAGCAGGAATAGGAACAACAGTGGACGTAACATGCACTCATGGATGAAACTGCGCCCGCACAAGTTAAAGATCCATCCCAGCAGCTGGCACGGAGCAGACATGGTGAGCAGTGTTGTTGATTGCATGCAAGGGAATGCAGCAACATGCATGTCATTGTGTGCAGGCATGTGATCCTAACCATTCATTATACTCACCAAGGCAAATACAAGAAGCAAGTCCAACTGGAGTTGAACATGCAATTGACAGTTGATGCGCATGACCACCAACACACACTAGAATATCAACACGGACACTATGCATCAGTGTGTTGTCGGTTCATCTGCACCCAAGAAGACCATGTGCATGCTTGATGATGATGTCCATATCAAAGGAAATGTTAGGTTAGATGTCCTAAAAAATAAATACAAAAAGAAAATGTTAGGTTAGAAAGGAAAAAAAACAAATAAACTCTGAAAGTGAGAAAGTCTAAATGCCACTACTATTTTTCTTCAAAATAATGGTTGTGTGTAGCTTGTCATAAATGCCACAACCCATGACAGTGAAACTATTCAATCTTGAATATTTCATGCTTTAAATTTGATGTTATAGTTAGAGAATAAAGATGTGGACAAATTGTTTGATCTTGGCAGATGAGTAGTTAGGTAGAGAATAATAAGGTGCTCATCAATTTAATCTGAGCCCTTGGATGTTATAAGGTTAGAATTAGATAGTTTTCTTTTGTAAAATAGAAAGAAAGGAAAAAGGTTTGCTAGATTAAATGCACCCTTTAAGTGAAGAAAAAATGATAGGATAAGCAAATGGTAAGTAGAGAAAGGTTGCAGAAGTTTGATGATTGATTGGACAAAATGTACATTTATCATGTTTTACCATATGTTTCTATGTCCATTATGAAGGTCTACAAGATAAATTAATTAACTTCCCATTCATCTCCATTTATCCCTATATTCACTAATTTCCCCTTCCCACCTTCATACATTCATATCCATTCATTTTCCATACAAACCCCTTTTCCTAAGGTCAAAAACCTTTTTGCCTAGGAAAAGTGAAAAACCCATGTTAAATCCCTTTTTACATGAAAAACCCACAAAAATTGTTTAGCCTATATATATATATGTGTGTGTGTGTGTGTGTAGGCAAAAAACTTATTAAAAAAACTTTATATTTAGTGTATTTCCCTTTTCCACCTATATTTCCCCTTTTCGCGTGTATTTCCCCTTCTCCACTCATATTTTCATATTAACACTAACATAATGTATTAAACCCCTAAAAGTCCTTTTCCCATATATATTAACTCCTTTATTAAAATACCCCGAAACCTTTAGTTTTATTATAAGAACTAAGTATTTAATAAAATATTACATCGCAAGCCTTTCATGTGAATGCACCTTCCACATTGTGTTATGTGATGCACGATAGACCCGGACCCAATGCATATATATATCATAACGCATACCATATCGTGTTTGCCTCCATCACAAGTCCCGCTAAAGCAATAAACCTCTGCCAGTTGCGATCTCTGATTGTGATGGGAATCTGAACCCAACCCAAATATATATTATATTTCATTATCATATCACATCCACCTTCATCGCAAGTCTCGACAACATAATCCTCCGCCATTGCGATCCCCGATTGTAATAAGAACCCGTACCCAACACATTAATAACCATGATATATTTCTACATCGGATCCGGCCCTTATCGCATTCCTTTGCGATGGGCCTTTCTCTGCTTAGCCCCAATTACTATATGAGATGAACCTGGAACCGACGACATTTATCCACCCGAGATCATAAAATTTCAAGTTCACCATATGTGTTTTGTGAAGAATTTCTTTGGTAAAAGGTTTTTACGATTTTAATAAATAAATAGCCCAAAACCTCCATTTAACTGTTAATCTCAGTTTAACCCATAATAAAGCCATTTTTTGCCATAATTAATCATTGGACCCCTCCATTGTTCTTTCGCGCTACTCTTTCACTCCTCCACCATCTGATTACAACCATTGAAATCCAATGGCACTCAGCAATTTCAGGTTGGCTCTCTATACGAGCATTACCCATCCGAAAAGCGGTATTCCACTGATCCCCTTTACTATGTGTCAAGCTCAGAGCATTTTGGGTGACCCCCTCCCAAAACTACCCATGCCTTATAAGTGGTGTGAAGAAAATCAAAACTGCCTCCCACATAACAACCAAATGACTACTATTCATTTTGCCCAATATTTCAAAAAGAAAGTCGTTTCTCCATTTAAACACGAAAATCACTATTTTTCCTTTATTTCACCTGTTTTTACAATAAACCCTTCATAAGCCTCTGCGGCCCATAAAACCATCATTTTACCTTCTGATATGATCTGGACTCCTTCCAATTGCCTTTCAAGTTCAATAAAGCCATTGACCATCCTCTCTATTACCCTTGTTTTTCTTAACAGTCTCTGTGTTTTGCAGGTAAAGCTTTTGTTCCAAGCTTACAGAGAAAAAAACCTACTTACAGTTGGAAGACAAATATGAAGATCATATCAATTTATTTTACCCAGTAACATAAAATTAAAGTGATTTACTGTTGAAAAACACAGTAAAAACCTCAAATGCACTGTAAAGGTAAAAAGAAATAGTAAAGCTTACTCAGCAGGGTCAAATGATTTTTACAAAGTTTAAAGAGTAACAGATGAAAGATCAAATGAAGGAGTCAACCAGAACAATGGATTCAAGCAATCTAGCACCTTAAAGGGCAAAATATCAAACAACAAAGCTAGCACAACCTGAATAAAAGGGGACAGCAAGAAGCAGTTCAATAGCTGCCCCTATCTTTTTGTATGAAGCTATTCCCTTTCCTAGAATAAATCTTAATCAGTTTTAGGATATTTCCTTAGCTTCATTATTTTATAAATACTCTCTTCTCGAGATGTTAATGGTTCGAAGTTGAAGGTTTATTATTCATTGCTTGTTAAGTAGTGACTGTTCATTCTACTCTGAACCTAGAAGCCACCTTTGAAGGAAGCTTTTGTAGCCACTTGATGTAATCAATTTTTCTGGAACCTTAATACAAAGAAGAGGATTCTAAATTTGGTTTTACACACTTTGTGTTATCCTATAAGTTTTTCCAGTTATCAATCATTATTTTTTTCTTCATATTCTTATGACTTATAGAGATATCTAGGTAGGAATAACTGTGTCTCAATTAATTCCTATAAGCTTTGGAAGTGATCATCTATTAAGGGAATGGATTAATGAAATGTTTGTTTAGCCAATTCCCTCTAATCAATAAATCATCAGCATCTTATGTAAGCTTAAGTATATTTCCTTGAACCTTTAGAATGTAGTTTAGAAGGTTTTCACACTTATGATTGTTATGTTTTACAGTCTGGAAACTATGATAATCATATTATTTGTTGTCTTCTTCTCACCATTATTTTTTATCTATATCACCATGTGAAGCTTTATAGCAGCCCTTTGCTGAAGTATTAATATAACCCAAAGGATTAATTACTTCAGCTCTACATCTGTCTTCATTCATTGGTCTTCCAAAACAAAAACCAAAAACCCCAAAACAATTATTTTAGATGCTCTGGAATTGGTAGCTGACCTACTGCTATCTTAGAGGTCCAACATCAGAATGGTGCCATTGCTGGGGATTCTAATTTCATTTAAGTTTCCCTTGGGACAATGATATTCATTCATTCTTATCCTTTAAAGGTGATTAAATGGTTTAGAAAGGTTAAAATCATTCACCTAGGCGACTCCACACTCCCAAGCTAGCACCTTTTAAACATACCAGATCTCGTTCAAAAGCTGACATAGTTAAGCCTATGTCAGATCCTAAAAGGCTTCTGAGAAAAGCTAGTTCTAAAAGGGGACACCAACCATCTTATTCTTCCTCTTCAGTCTTATAGTCTGAAGAATTAGAATCATTTGACCCCTATAGTAATATCCCAGTTGATCCTGATTACTCCCATTTATCACCTAGGTTTGCTGAACTTCTAGATAAATGAGTTGATTTTAAGTCAGCCTACCTTATTCATTCATTAGAATCTCATCCAGTACCTAAACTACTATCAGGATCACCTAAAACTAAATCTTATTTTGGTGTTAATCTACCAGAATATAAACCCATATATTTCATATCCCCTACCACCTATCATTTTCCTTCCATTTTTGACCGACCTGAAGCTTCTTCTTCTAAACAATCTGAGGAGACCTTTTCTATATATTCCAATCCTCTCTTTGAAACAAAAGAAGGTATTCCTTTACAGGTCCCAAAGTTAGTTCTTAGGACTCCTTTGAAGTCTTTCAGGAGATCTCCTCCTTCATCTCCTCCTTCACCTCCAACTAGTCCATCAACCCCTGAATCACCATCTTCTTCCTCTACTTCTTCTTCATCTTCTACTTCTACACAAACACCTCATACTCCACCTCGACAACCTCATATACATCAAGCACCTCATACACCACCTATTGTCATGGATTTCCAACCTATTGTATAGGCTAGATATGTTGCGTTAGTCTTACCTAATAACCTTGATGCATTCCCAGCTGGATACTTAAAATACCTTCCCATGTACAATGGAGAAACTTGTCCCTAAGCTAAGGACCATCTTCAAGCTTTCCTAGACTTTGTAGACAACATGAATATTGAACAAGATATTATTTATATGAGATTGTTTGTGCAGTCACTTGAAGGAAATGTGAGGATTTGGTTTAGACAGTTACCAACAGCTACCATTAGAAATTGGGAAGAGCTTACAAACATATTTAAAAATCAATGGGGTGTGAAAAAGGATCCTCTTTACTTCCTCATATAATTTGAAGAGATTAAAAGGAACTTTGGTGAACCAATATCATATTTTATCAAAAGATTCAATAAACTCTATCACAAAATGCACGTTGATTGTAAGCCTCCTGTAGCAGCGGTTAAGTCCATATTTTCTAAAGATTTTGATTATGACTTTGTTGTTATGCTATGAGAGAGAACTTCAAGAACTCTTGAAGATATCCAAACGAATGTTATAGAAGTAGAAGCAAATAGGGTAGCCTCAACTTCTTTAAAACTTAAGGAAGAAAAGGCCCAAAAAAAACTCAAATCTATTCAAGAAGCCTCTAGTTCCTCTAAGACTAAATCAGAAGACTCAAAAATAGATGAAATAACATCTCTTCTTAGAAACCTATCAGATAGGATTTCAAATATTGAGACCCAACCTAGGACAATACAAAAAATAGTTGCTAGACCTCAAAACCAAAATCAAGGTCAGTATAAAAGAAATCCATCATTACAAATTCTTCAGAGATCTAGCAATGATCAATAGGTTCCTACTCCTTTATTGATAGATGACCAACAACCTGATGATAATACTATGACAATTACTGAAGATATTAATAGTATGGATTCTTCTTCCAATCAAACAACCATCATTCCTCTCTCACAATAAAATTAGGTTCAAGAAAAGTAGGAAGCTTCACAAGTCTCTAAATATCATTTTTTTCTCTGAATTTTTAATTGCAAAGTTAAACAAGAGGTATGATCTTAGGGTTAGACCTGGTCCTGGGAAACCTCCAAAGGAAACTCCAGTAATTGAACCACGTACCAAAGCTGTTGTAGTTCAAATAACTCTTATTCAACCCTTAGATCATTCAATTGATACTACCCAAACTGGTCAAAACATTTGGACTACCTTTAGTGCTAAAAAAGAATTAGAGAGGGTTAAGATCCCAATTCCAATGTCGGAACTTTCTAAAAACCCTAGGTACAAAATCCAAGTCACAAAATAGATACAAAATACCTCGATTGATGCTGAAGATGATGTCATAAGTCTGCAAGATGAAAAACAGCAGTAGTTTTTGGCCCTAGTTCAGACATGATAGATGAGATAATACCTCCTTTCTGTGTAACTCTTAAAACAAATGATTCTATGTTGTATAATTGTATGCTTGATTCAGGAGCATCACACAACCTTATGCAAAAATCTATCATGGAACATTTGAAACTCGACATAACTAAATCCTACCATGACCTCTACACCTTTGATTCTAAAAGGGTGCCCTATTTAGGATTGATCAAGGATCTAGTAGTTACCCTTGTCCAAATTCCAGTGAAAAGTGTAGTACTTGACATTGTTGTAACAGATATCCCTCCCAAGTTTGGCATGCTCCTTTCTAGGTCTTGCTATGCCAAATTAGGGGGAACTCTACAGATGGATATGTCATATGCTACTATTCCTGTTTATGGAGGAGAGCAATTAAGATTATATAGAGAGGTAATATTTGTACATACTGTTTGTAAGACTGACAAGCCAAGGAACCATCCAATTTATGCAATAGATCAAGACTTTGGTTGTTTTCAACTCACTTCAAAACAACATAAAACTCAAGCCAAAATTGAAGAGGTAGTTGAAAGTCCAGAACCAAACCAAACTGACATTTGGAAACTATACTTTGATGGCTCTTGCACAAAATATGGGGCAGGAGATGGAGTCATTTTAATTTCACCTGAAAAAATAAAATATAACACAATCATGTAAATTAGACTTCAAAGTTACAAATAATGTGGCTGAATATGAAGCTTTCGTTTTAGGATTGCAATTAGCCAAAAGCTTAAAAGTTCAAAACTTAAGTGTTTTGACCAATTTAGAACTTATTGTTAAGCAAGTAATAAATTCTTGCTAGACCAAGCACCCTAGACTTAGATCCTACCGAAATGAAGTAAGGGATTCAGTTGAAAACTTATTTGATGCTTTTAATTTGACTCATATTCCCAGATATTAGAATATTCATGTATATGCCTTAGCTGTTTCTGTTAGCTCTTTTAAAATTCTTGATCATACTGATGTACTCTATCAGACACAAGTCAAATATAGGCCATCCATACCAGATAATCTAAAACATTGACAAATATTTGAAGATGATGATCAATTGAAATCATTTCTGTAGGTAATAAATGATTTTTCATTTCTACAAATTGATGAAGATAGAACTGAAATAAACGAAAATGCAAATGGAAATGATGCTTCACATTTTAAAACCCAAATTGCAAATCATGACATTATTCAATTATCTAATAATTTTATTCCAAAAGAACTCATTCCTTTAGAAAAATTGTTTGATCAAAATGATGTTCTCTGAAACCCTCAGTCCATTTCTTCAGAAGATGACCTAGAAGAGATTAACATTGGAACTAATGAAGATATCAAAAACATCAAAATATGTGCATCTCTAGATCCTGAGATCAAAGCTCAATATCTTAAGTTACTACAAAATTACAAGGATGTTTTTGCTTGCACTTATGCTGATCTAAAGACCTATGATACTTCATTAATACAACATAAGATTCCTTTAAAGCCAGAAGCAAAACCTTATCAACAAAAATGTAGAAGGATAAATCCTGGCCTTCTACCACCTGTAGAAATGGAGATTAAGAAAATGCTAGATGCTCAGATCATCCTCCCTCTTAGATACTCTAATTGGGTAGCAAATCTAGTTCATGTTAGAAAGAAAAATGGAGAAATAAGACTTTGTGTGGATTTTATAAATTTGAATAAAGCATCATTAAAAGATAATTATTCTTTGCCCAAAATGGATCAGTTACTTCAAATGGTTTCAGGAGCACAAAGACTTTCTATGCTTAATGGTTTTCCAGGTTACAACCAGGTGAATGTTGATCAACAGACAGAGAGAAGACATCCTTTACTACACCCTGGAGTACATTCATGTACGCTAGGATGCCATTTGGCTTAACCAATGCTGGAGCAACATTTCAGAGAGCTATGGACATAGCCTTTATGGGTTAGGTAAATAAAATTGTGGTTATTTATCTTGATGACATAACTATTTTTTCTAAATCTGATCAGAAACATCTAAAGCACTAGATGAAGGTTTTTGACAGGTGTAGAAAATTTGGAATATCATTGAACCCTAAGAAGTCCTTGTTTCTTGTCAAAGAAGGAAAATTGTTGGGCCATATAATTTCAAAGGAGGGAGTAGTAATTGACCCCAAATGAGTATCTTCCATTGAAACATTGACCTTACCTAGAAACAAGAAGGAGATTCAAGCTCTTCTATACAAGATTAATTTTCTAAGGAGGTTTGTTCCAAATTATGTACAGATTGTAAAGGATATAACTGACATGCTCTGAAAGGACCATCAATTCAAATGGACTCCCACTTCTAGGCATGCATTTGAACAAATAAAAAAGGCTATCTCTGAAGCTCCCACCTTAGCCAGCCTTGATTATACTAAGTCATTTAGTATTTTCTCTTTTGCCTCTGAAACAATCCTTGCTGCTATTCTATTACAGAAAAATGAAGATTCCCATGACCAACCCATAGCCTTTTTTAGTAAGTTTATGAGAGATGTTGAGCTTAAGTATGACATCATTGAGAAGCAAGCATATGTCCTCATTCAAGCCCTGAAATCATTCAAGATGTATGTCTTACATTCACCTATTATTGCTTATGTCCCTAATACTGCTGTGAAAATTGTCCTAACCCAACTAGACACTAATGGGAAAAGAGGTAGATGGATCACTCAAATTCTGGAGTTTGATCTAACTATCAAGACTACCAAGCTAGTAAAGGGTCAAGAATTATCCAAGCTTCTAGTTGAATCCAATTGCAAAGTACTTGGAATCAATTTTGTTTTATAAATACAAGGGAAGAATACACAAGAACCTTCTGTCCTTGCAGAAGGGGGGAATCCACAAGAACCTTCCTTTCATCCAGAATGGGAGAATCCATAAGAACCTTTACCTTCAAAGCAAATCAGTCCTATACACATTGATGAAAAATTCTTGTTGTCAAACTGGCATCAAGATATCGTAAATTTCTTGATCCATTTTGAGTGTCCAACATCATTCTCCAAAACCCAGTGTAAACCCTTAAGTTAAAATCAGTCAAGTACTGCATTATAAATGAAAATATATACTGGAAAGATCCACTGAATATTTTTTTATTATGTTTAACAAAATCATAAACTGAAGGAATCATTGATCAGTTCATATAGGATTTTTTGGGGGAAATTATGCTTGGAGAGCAACAACATACAAGATCCTGAGGGGAGGATTTTATTGGCCCACATTTTTCTTACAAGTGGGGGCAAAGGTCAGAGGTTGTGTTCCTTGTCAAATGTTTGTTGGTAAACAAATATTAGTAGCTCTTCCACTCGTTCCATCAATAGTTTCAGCACCTTTTGCTCAATGGGGATTAGATTTTGTTAGAGATATTCACCCCACTTCAAGTAATCAGCATAGTTGGATCCTCACCGCAACAGACTATTTTACTAAATGGATGGAAGCAATTCCAGTCAGAAATGCTACTGATTTAGTGGTAATTAAGTTTATCAAGGAGAATATCTTATCTAGATTTGGTTGCCCAACTCAAATTGTCACTGATAATGCAAGAGCTTTTGCTAGTGTTAAAATGATTGACGTTTGCCAGAAATATCATATTTTGTTACATCATTCAACTCCATACTACCCTCAAGGTAATGGCCTTGCAGATTCATCAAACAAAAGTTTGGTAAAGGTAATAAAAAATACTCTAGATGATCATAAGAAGAGTTGGGATTCACATCTTATTTATGCACTGTGGGAAAACATAATTACTCCAAAGAGATCAACTGGAAAATCTCCATTTCAGTTAGTCTATGGGAAAGATGCAATTTTCCCTACCAATTTGGCCTTCTCTATTTTAAAATTCTTGCAGGATTCAACAGATGAACCTGATGATTTTTCAAGAAGAATAAATTAGATTATTGAACTAAATGAAAACAGAGATTAAGTTCAATACAAATTGAATAAATATCAGAATAAGATGAAAACCTTGTTTGATAGAAGAGCCAGGGAAAGGGACTTTAAGGAAGCTGATCTAGTTCTAAGATGAGATGTTAGGAGAGAAGAGAAAGGAAAGCATGGAAAATTTGACAATATATGGTTTGGACCTTTAGCAATTAATGAAGTCAAGGGTAACAAGACTTTTGTGCTGTAGAATATTGAGGGGCTATATTCCACTTATCCTGTAAATGGAAGGTTTATCAAACATTACATTCAGTACTAAGAAGTTGAAATACTTTTCATTGTAAATACTCTGGTTTTCTTTTACCTTTCAAGATTTCAATGTGATTTTCTTTACAGCAAGGACTCCATAGCCCGAGGAGAAGGCATATGGATCTGCAGGTTCTCTGCATTCTACAGGATAAAGCAGTCCCCAGTTGGAGCCAATGTTGTAGCATCTTTTGGTTTTGATAAGATAGAATAAATTAGTCAAAAATACATAAAATTATTTTTTAAAAATGTTATGTTAGGATATGGACATAACAACATTGAATAAAATGTTAGTAAAAAAAAAAAAAAAAATCTTTATGATGATGTCCATATCAAAGCAAATTTTAGGTTAAATGTCCTAAAAAATAAAGACAAAAAGAAAATGTGAGGTTAGAAAGAAAACGAAACAAATAAACTCTAAAAGTGAACAAGTCTAAATTCCACTACTATTTTTCTGCAAAATAATGGTTGTGTGCAACTTGTCATAAATGCCACAACCCATGACAGTCAAACTGTTCAATATTGATTGTTTCATGCTTTAAATTTGATGTTATAGTTAGAGAATAAAGATCTAGCCAAACTGTTTAATCTTGGTAGATTAGTAGTTAGGTATAGGCTCGAAACGTCGACAATAACAATGATGAACACTGTGGATTTTCCGAATTCAAGTTCTCAAATAAGGTCCTCATCAGTTTAATCTAAGCCCTTGGATGTTATAAGGTTAGAATTAGATAGTTTGCTTTTGTAAAATAAAAAGAAAGGAAAAAGGTTTGCTAGCTTAAATGCACCCATTAAGTGAAGAAAAAATGATAGGATAAGCAAAGGGTAAGTAGAGAAGGTTGCAGAAGTTTGATGATTGATTGGACAAAATGTATATTTATCATCTTTTACCATATGTTTCTATGTACATGATGAAGGTCTACAAGATAAATTAATTAACTTCCCATTCATCTCCATTTATCCCTATATTCACTAATTTCCCCTTCCCACCTTCATACATTCATATCCATTCATTTTCCATAAAACCCCCTTTTCCTAAGGTCAAAACCCTTTTTGCCTAGGAAAAGGGAAAAACCCATGTTAAATCCCCTTTTACATGAAAAACCCACAAAAGTTGTTTAGCCTAAGTATATATATATGTGTGTGTGTGTGTGTGTGTGAAGGCAAAAAACTTATTAAAAAACTTTATATTTAGTGTATTTCCCTTTTCCGCCTATGTTTCGCCTTTTCGCTTGTATTTCCCCTTCTCCGCTCATATTTTCATATTAACACTAACATAATGTATTAAACCCTTAAAAGTCCTTTTCTCGTATATATTAACTCCTTTATTAAAATACCTTGAAACCTTTAGTTTTATTATAAGAACTAAGTATTTAATAAAATATCGCATCGCAAGCCTTTCATGTAAATACACCCTCCACATTGCGATATGCGATGCGCAATAGACCCAGACCTGATGCATATATATATATCATAACTCATACCATATCGCGTTTGCCTCCATCGCAAGTCCCACTAAAACAATAAACCTCCACCAGTTGTGATCTCCGATTGCGATGGGAATCCGAACTCGACCCAAATATATATTATATTTCACTGCCATATCGCATCCGCCTTCATCGTATGTCCCGACAACATAATCCTCTGCCATTATGATCCCCGATTGCAATAAGAACCCTGACCCAACGCATTATTAACCATGATATATTTTTGCATTGTGTCCAGCCCTTATCGCATTCATTTGCCATGGGCCTTCCTCGGCTTAGCCCCGATTGCGATATGCGATGAACCTAGACCCGATGGCATTTATCCGCCCGAGTTCATAAAATTTCAAGTCTGACATATGTGTTTTGCGAAGAATTTCTTTGTTAAAAGGTTTTTTTATGATTTTAACAAAGAAATAGCCCAAAACCTCCATTTAACCACTAATCTTAGTTTAACTCATAATAAATCCATTTGCCACCATAATTAATCATTGGGCCCCTCCATTGCTCTTTCGCGCTACTCTTTCGCTTCTCCACCATCTTTACGACCATTGTAATCCAACGACCCTCAGCAATTTTGGGTTAGCTCTTTGTACGAGCATTACCCACCTAAAAAACCATATTCACTAATCCCCTTTGCTACATGTCAAGCTCAAAGCATTTCGAGTAACCCCCTCCCAAAGCCGCCCACGCCTTATAAGTGGTACAAAGAAAACCAAAACTGCCTCCAGCATAACGAAAAAATGACCACTATTCTTTTTGCCCAATATTTCAAAAAGAAAGTCGTTTCTCCGTTTAAACATGAAAATCACTATTTTGCCTTTGTTTTGCCCGCTTTTACAATAAACACTCCATAAGCCTCTGCGACCCGTAAAAACATCATTTTACCTTTCGATACACTCTGGACTCCTTCCAATTGCCTTTCAAGCTCAATAAATCCATTGACCACCCTCTCTGTCACCCTTGTTTTTCTTAATAGTCTCTGTGTTTTGTAGGTAAAGCTTCTATTCCAGGCTGACAGAGAAAAAATCATGCGTACAGTTGGAAGACAAATATGAAGATCATATCAATTGATTTTACCCTGTAACATAAAATCTAAAGTGATTTACTGTTGAAAAACATAGTAAAAACCTCAGATGCACTGTGAAAGTAAAAAGAAACAGTAAAGGTTACTCAGCAGGGTCAAATGATTTTTATAGAGTTTAAAGAGTATCAGATGAAAGATCAAGTGAAGGAGTCAACCAGCGCAAAGGATTCAAACAATCTAGCAGCTTACGGGGAAAAATATCAAACAACAAAGCCAGCACAACTTGAATAAAAGGGGATAGCAAGTAGTAGTTCAATAGTTGCCCCTATCTTCTTCTATGAAGATCTTTCCTTTCCTAGAATAAATCTTAATCAGTTTTAGGATATTCCCTTAGTTTCATCATTGTATACATAACTCTCTTCTCGAGATGTTAATGGTTCAAAGTTGAAGGTTTATTATTCATTGCTTGTAAAGTAGTGATTGTTCATTCTACTCTGAACCTGTAAGCCACCTTTGAAGGATTCTTTTGTAGGCACTTGATGTAATCAATTTTTCTGGAACCTTAATACAAAGCAAAGGATTCTTAATTTGGTTTTACATAGTTTGTGTTATCCTATAAGTTTTTCCAGATATCAATCATTATTTTTTTCTTCATATGCTTATGACTTATAGAAATATCTAGGTAGGAATAATTGTGTCTCAATTTATTTCCTATAAGCTCCTGAAGTGATCATCTATTAAGAGAATGGATTAATGAACTATTTGTTTAGCTAATCCCCTCTAATTAATAAATCATTAGCATCTTATGTAAGCTTAAGTATATTGCCTTGAACCTTTGGAACGTAGTTTAGAAGTTTTTCACACTTATGATTGTTCTGTTTTACAGTCTGGAAACTGTGATAATCATATTATTTGTTGTCTTCTTCTCACCACTATTTTTTATCTATATCACTTTGTAAATCTTTATAATATACCTTTGTTGAAGTATTAATATAACCCAAAGGATTAATTACTTCAATTCTACATTTGTCTTCATTCATTGGTCTTCCAAAACTAAAACCAAAAACCCCAAAACAATTATTTTAGATGCTCTGGCATTGGTAGCTAAACTACTACTATCTCAAAGTTCCAACGCACACCATCACGGATGACCAAGCTTGGAATCATCTCACCACCTTCACCATCAAAAGCATGTCAAAGAGTTGGTCTCATCACAACGGACCGAGTGTCATTGATGTCTTGCATGGCTTTCTCAAGCCATTTTGTCTCACATGAGCACATGTGCATTGTAATGTAATTTCTTATCAAGTGGAAGTTCAAGTGTTGATAGTTGGATGTAACAGTCATAGAGTAGATGAGGAGTCATTAGGGTAGATGAACTGTCACAAAGGGGAATTTCAAGGGTCACCCCACCCTTTTCTATAAATAGAACCTCATAACTCATTGTAAAAGCTTTTGGTCAGCCAAGCTTCTGATAATACTATCTTGGAGAGAGCTTGGAAAATATTGTAATGAGCTTTGGCTTCTCCACTACATAGAGCTAGTACACCTCTTTGGAGTAGCAAGTGGTTGTGGTTGTAACGTTCCACTATTGGAACTAGTGGTTGGACATGGATGTATTGTATGATTGGAACTTACACTTCTTAATATAATAGAGCCAGCACATTTCATGCATATGTTGTATTGTATTTTATACTATCTAGTTTACTCTAAATGATATATGTAATGTTTTCTTACACATGCATGTATGGACTATTCTCTATAAGTATGTATCAATCTTTCTGAAATGTGTTGTTGGTTTAACCATCACTTTGGATTTCTCGCTAACTTGCTTCCCAATTTGTGATGCATCTTCGCTCGTGTGTTCCCTTCCAAGCCGAGCACTATTACAGGTTTCCAAGGGGTGCACTCACGTCACCATCAGTGTGCTAGAACCTCTCATGCACCTTCCTTGACTCACTGCAATTGTCACACCCTTGCTACCAACAGAGTTATCATACTTTCCTCTATGTGAAATCACGGTCAAGGTATTACTGTACGACCCACTATTGGGACTCCTACACCAAATGGTCTGAGGTCTAATTGGGATTTCTTACCGAGGAGATCCCCTGACATGTTGGTGGGTCCAGCACCGTCAACTTTTTTGGTGCTAGAAGGAGGGCCAAATGACAAACTATGTCCTCTCATCCAGTTTTGAACCTTTGCATATCTTTCATGGATTCTTGCACTCTTCTCCCTTTGCAATGTTTTTCAAATCATGAAGATGTCACCATCACAAGGGAGTTTTCTAATCACTTTTCCAATTACAAGTATGATGGTGAAGGCAAAGTGGCCTGGCCTGAGTACTTACATGGCTTTCCTTCCATGCTTCATGAGGAAGATGGTTGTTCTAATGAACAAGCCAGCTTGTTACTTGCATACAAACTTCGTGAATCTCCACTTCGATGGTTGTTCAACCTACCAGCTAACAACATGCACTCACTTGAGAACTTATGTGATCTCATTGAAGACACTTTCTATCATTTTAATCCATACCATCTTGACCAAAAACTGCTACAGCAATGGAAAGCTCTACATGAATTGATTATGGTTTTTGGTAGTGCTTCTGTGACTTGCAGTTTCAAGCTCCAAGGAGCCAAATGAAATTTCTCTACCTTTTGGACTGATTCAAGTATTACATTAAGAAATTTTCTTATCCCAAGAAGAAGTTTGAAATCAAGCCTCACTCGACATTCTTTAGTGAGGGAGCTACACAATCTCAACCAGATGGGTCACTTTCACGGGTAATTGTCCACCATCCCCTCATCAAACAGCTCCACCACTACCGAATGATGTTGAGGATCATGCTCACACACTTGTTTAGCCTTCATATCCTCCCAACAACACTTCACTTAATTTTCACGCATATTTGGTTGTGAGTCCTTCAAGTTGTCATATGCATTATGTTCCACAACCTTCGTCTTCACACTCAGTTGTTCCTCCGGATGATATTGTCTTAAGTTCTTACATTCTAGACTCTTCACTTGCTGTGAATGAGGAACAAGCCACTCACAGATTTGGTGTTTCACAGCCAACATGTGGTGTCATTCATGAAGAGTATGAGTGGGAGCTTGAACATCAACACTCAGCGAAGGATGAATCCCTTACGTTTGAGCCTCCTTCATTCTTTCCTGACATATTTGGTGAACCTACCATCTATGATTTTGCATGTGTATCTCCATCCACATATGCACCCAATCTTGATCACTTGCAGGTGTTGGGTGCGGGATCCCCCAAGGCAAGTTTTGGAGCTTAAAGCCCAAGTTTTGACTACGTCTGATGTAAAGACTCCAGGAAGTGTGGGCGCTGAGCGCGAAGTTATAATTGAGTCACAAGGTTGTCCGCCCTTACTTTTGTAATGTAATGTCGACTTGAGAGTTCTACCCATGGTCCGCGGACCATGGGATTGTATAAATAGAGCAAGGCTCTAAGTTGTAGAGATAGCTTATTAGATATAAGAATCTAAGAGAAGATGAAGCATTGAGTTTGAGTGGAAGTGCAAATTCGTGTCTTTGGGTCATAGAGTAGGAGAAGGTTCTGCAGCTGAGTGCACAGAGGCCTAGTAGTCCTAGCTGAGTGCGCTGACCCCTGCAGCTGAGTGCGTAGGGTGAGTCAAGTCTGTAACCATTGGAGAAAATAATAAAGAGAAGTTTCTTATCATTATATGTGTCTTTTTCCTATTTTATGCATTAAAGTATATTGGGTATGAATTGCAATTTTACTTTTTATTTTTTGTGCAAACTTATATGAATGTGTTGAATAAGCGAATATAAGCTAAGTATCTATTTATGCAAAGTTAAATAACAGTTATAAGAAGATAAGTAAGATCTACAGTGTAACTTAGGGAAAGAGCGTAGATCGTTGCCTTAGTAGTGTGAAATCACCTCAGCGCCTTATTAGGTTTACACGAAGGTGATTATAATAAAGCGCAAAGGCCTTGCAGGACAGGAGAGTGTGTGAAGTGACTGCACGAAGTCATTCCTGGTTGGACTAAGTTGACCCCTCAAACATCTCAAGGGTGCGGAAACTTGGTTCCAACATCCCCCCATACTGCTTCAGGTGAGATCTCAGTTCGCGCTCTATGGGATGTTGCCAAAAGGGCTAGTAGTATAGGGATTTGTTTGGCTAATTAACTCCAAACCTCGGTCAGGCTGCATCAAGCCAACAAATGGTTCCATTGCCGAGACAGGAATATGCATAGAGATGTCTGATGTCGCATCACTAGAATGCAACTAAGAAGGAGATTGAAGGGTGGTTGGACAGGAAAATTCACGAATTCATGGCGCAGGAGAACAGGAATCAGTGACTATCGAAGGAAGAGTGGTTAGACTACTACCTGTCCATGGAGATCCATGAAATTTTCTTCGCATATTTCCCTACTGAGATGTACGAGTGGATCACAAAGTTAGCAGATAGCCAAGGAAGGTGGAAGCTCAACAGACTTATTGTGCAGACCCTAGAGTTGGTGCATGGATTGGAAGCATCAGAGGATAAGATTGCACATGTTGTTGATCACTGGCTCAATCGGATTATAGGAGGATTCATTACTAAGTTCATGGTAGATACTTCAGTCAGCTATAGCGAGGAAGAACGATGCTTTCTCAAGTGACCGTGAGGTAAGTACATAAAGTCTCTGAACATTTGGATTAAAATTCTATTGTGTGAAAAGAATATTATGCAACTACATTGATGTTCAGGGCTACACAAAGTGGGAGAAATTACAAAAACAAAGGAAGTGCGGGACTAGAGACTAGCCCCTTGATTTGACCTCCACAAAGGGACGAGCAAGAGCTCGTGAAGGTATCTCTATGAAGTATGATCCATTTGATAAGGTAGAGGATTCCACACATACCACCTCCACCCACACCACTACCAATTTCACAGTCGTCACCTCCATCTTCGCCCGTACCACCTCTGCCACCTCATTTTAATATGGCAAGCTCAATAAAGTTGCTTGTGTTCAAGGGAGTGGGAAATGAAGATCTGGACCAGTTTTGGTTTGTTGTAAAATCCATATGGGAGGCACAGGGAGTTACAAATGATAATATCAAGAAATTGACATTGGTTACCACTCTGAAGGATCACGCGCTGACCTAGTACATCAAGCACTCAAGTGATAATCCGAATGCAGGAATCGCAATTATCCAAGTTGTGCTAACTAGGGAGTTAAGCAGGCTAAAGTTAGAAGCACAATCGATCATTGGGTTCAAAGAGATCACAATGCTACCAAGTGAGACTCCTTGGGAGCTAGACCAGAGGCTGAAGTGCATGATTCGTGAAGCTAACATGACTATGACAGATGGACAACACCACGAATGGTTGGTAACATCACTATCACCACATTTGAGGAACATGATGTCACAATAAAGGTTAACAACTCAGACAGAGGCTTTAGAGATCACGATGAGGCTGCATGAGACCCCAATACGGGATCCTAACTTTAGAGGTCAATAGATCCACACGCAGTTTAAAAACTTATGCCTCAAGATGCAGAGTCTAAAAATCGATAGAACAGTCTGACTAGAAGCACGCAAAGAGGTGTGGTGTGTGAAATGCAAAGGTCAAGGTCATGATAAAGACCACTGCCAGGTACTTGTGAATTACCTTGAGAGAGGGGGACCGATGCCATTAATACTAGAAGCACAAGCAGGAATGAGCACACCGCATACTCTATCGTGCACGATTTGTCAAATAGGGGAAATCATGCTACAGACAACTGCCATTTGTTGCAAAAGTACACGCAGAACTTGTAATAGTTGTTCTATAATTTCTGTAGATTGGTGGGACACGATGAGCGCACATGTAGAAGTTATGAGCTAATGATGGATAGAACTCCCACCTACAGGGTTTAGGCTGAAATGCGGCCACTAGACCATGGCGCAGGGATGGCGCAAACTGAATTCTAGGGGTACAGATGAGGCTGAGGTGGAGGAGGACCTAGGAGAGGTCGCAGACAACTGATATGCTACAATTGCGGAGGGCTAGGTCATTACACCCGCGATTGTACAAATTCAATGCGTCCATCATATCTGTACTATACCTTGTTTGATCATGAGACGAGGGATTTCCCTACGCTGATAGCTAGGCTATGTGACAAGGGAGTGCTACCACCTCCCCCGACTTAGAACTTGCAAATGATGAGGCCTGAGCCGCATGAGGATGATCCAAATGTGAATATTGTGCTCTGAAGTGGAATTATGATAGGAGATGATAAAGGAAAACAACTAGAAGAAAGTACTGGGGTTCATAAAGCTTTGGCGAAAGAAGCGGAGTTTGAATTGGAGCGCACTCGAGAAACCTTTATGGAAGCTAAGAAGAGCTTCGTTGTTGCCTCCACTTCAGGAAGCGAACATAGACCGGAGCCGGAGATGGACCCATCAATGCTTGTAATGTTCCTAGAAATGTGCATGAAGTTACTGCGTGACAGTAAGGCTATAAAGGGATTACAGGAACTCATTAACAGATGCATGGGGACCACGCAAGGAGAACCGCGCGTAGTCTGAAAGATTGGAAATTACAAGACAAGAACAGGAAGAGAAATGAGGTTAACCATGCAGATTGGAGAATATGAGATGGACAAAGTAATTTTGGATTTAGGGTCATACGCGAACGTTCTGCCAAAGCAGACATGGCAGTGCATGGGGAGGCCTACATTGCAATGGTCTCCTATTCAGCTACGCATGGTGAACCAACAGAAGATAATACCCCTGGGGTGATTGCAGGGAATCACTATGGATATTAAGGGAGAAAGCGCGTTAACAAACTTTGAAGTGATAGAGATTGTTGATGACAGCAATCCATACCCCGCGCTCTTAGGAACTGGTTGGGCCACTGACATGAATGGGGTGATTAATCTGAAAAAGCATAAGATTATTTTTGAAAAGAAATCTTTACGCGTAGTAATATCATTGGACCCTATTGAGGGATCGCGCTACACTAAGCTAGTGCACGACTATGAAAGTGATGATGATTTGGATTGCATCTACAAGATAATTGCGTGAGAGCAAGACTGGGTAAATCCCACTGCAGATGGATGAATTTCATGGGAGCGTGAAAGCTCCTATACTTTAGATTAAGATGAGGAGATAGAGTGGTGGCAGAATAGGTTACACGATGTAACCATGTTAAAATGTAATATGATGACAAGATCGTTGCACTGTGTATCAACAGAAACGAGAGATTTACCTACTTATGATGGATTAGGAGAGGTAGATGCTTTCCTAGATCAATTTGAAAGGAAGGTGCCGGAAAAACAATGATTTGAAGCCTTGAATTGGGTACTACATGCTACGCCCATGAGGTGTTACGCACAAAGGAAACGTTGATGACTAGTGCGCATGTAGGAGGATGATATGCACACAGTTTGGGAAGCATATGGGGAAATTGACTGCTAGATACAATAGCCAAGATGGTCCGCATGTGCATTTGTCTAGATAGGTACAGACCCATGGTAAACCACTTACGTGGATATACATGAACTTCACGATGGGAAATATAGACAATAAGCATGTGTTGGGGGGGCAAATGTGTGAATGGATCCTCAAGATGGACTGACAGAGTGTGGAAAGAATGAGTGCGCAAACAATTTCCCACACAGAAGCCTTTCACGAAGTGTATGAAGCATTGAACAAGGTATGTAAGGTGCAGTGAAGCGATTGGGATCTACGTGTACCAACAGTCCTATGGGCTTATAGTGCGACGTGAAAGAAATTGATGGGATAGACTCCTTCTAGGCTAGTTTATGAAGTAAGCGTTGAAATACCAATGAAGTATATCATGCCTAGTCCACGCATAGCAACACCTGCGGATACGACGTATTGCAAAGCCTTGAAAGAACGGATCGTGCAGTTGGAAGAAGAAGAATTCTTGGGACCTGATGAAGAGATCCAATAGGGTAATCTTAGGCTCCAAGAACTCTTGAATGAAAAATTTCATTTGAGGGAGAAAAGCGCAATAGTGGAAGAATAAGTCAAGAAGCTGGAGGGAGGAATGAAAGGGGATTTTCTTGATAAAAGGATTGTGGTGATAAAAGAAGATGCGCACGATAACATTAATAAATTTGGAGACTACCACCAAGAGTTAATTAATTTGATTCCTTGTATTGGACCGTGTATTACTAAAAGGATCACAGATGGCAGCATGATGCAAATGGTAAAATGAACGCAAGTAGCAAGGTTAAAAGGTGAACTTTTCCAAGGAGAAGTAAATGATGATTAGGTAAATTCATATACAGGTGGCGCGACCATCTGACTAGCCATGGGAAGCATAGTCTTAGCACTCCAGGTAGTTGAAAGGAGGCGCGGGACTATAAATTATTCTACCCGAGAGCTGCACAATGTCAGGGCTGCACGCAGGAGCGAAGTGTCATAGGGTTCACAACAACAAAAGGGTAGTTTTGTTGCCGTGCAAGTTGGCATTTAAGGCTAGTAGACATTTAAGGTGAGCATTATGGGCTAGATTTGGGAAAATCTTTTGCCAAGGGAGCATTAATGGACCAGATTTGGGGGGAACAGTCGAATTTGAATTCAAAAGGTACTATAAATTACAAAGGGCTGCCCTGCAAACAATACTTGGTCATTTGAGAATTGAGATGTCGTGCGCCAAAAGACTTCTAAACCCAGACCTATTGAGATAATTGTTTGAGCACCCACTTGAGTAGTTGAGTGATTTTAGGAACAACAAGATGGCAACATCTGAAGAAGCCAGGGATATCAGAGAAATGACCGCTGAAGAGGCCCTTGAAAGTGTTGGGATGGTTGTGGAAATCCCTAAATCACCGCACACACCGAGACCCAAGAAATATAAGATACCCATGATTCCAGTGTGCGTGTCCCCTTGAAACCTATTGTCAACTAAGCTAACAATGGAAGAAAATGAGAAAGAGGTTAATTTAGAAACCGATGAGGAGGAGGAAAACCTGGAGGACATCTTGATAGAAGAGGACGAGGATGAAGACATGGAGAAAGAAACTAAGGGCACAAACCTTCTAACGAAGCTACCCGTGTAGGTTCTTTCACGGAAGGGGAAGGTGAAGTTGCCCAAGGATATCGATGAGAGTAAAAGCTCTCTACGGACTTCGCTGCTACCCGACGATATCATTTTGAAAGGAGTGCACCACGAATAGGTGCCGATTTTGAAGTTCGAAGATTGGGATCTCGCCGACCATGAGAAATTCCCTCACTTGGTGATCACGCACCTCATGAAGTGATCTGATAATCACCCTATGAGTTACCTTAGTTGAAGATTTGTTAAACAAAAGGTATTACAGACTCATGTGTTGATGTGTGTTCTGTGCTATTCAAGCAACAGATCAATTATATTGCCAATGCACAGACATTTAAATGGAAAGACAGCAGAGAAATATAGTAAGCAACACAAGACACAAATAGTTTTTAATAGGGAGTTCACCCTATTATCCAGGGCTACGTCTTTGGTCCAACTTCAGTGGTGGCCTTGTTTTATTTGTGTCTTACAGCAGAAAATTACAATACAGGGAATAAATATGAGTTCTCCTGACAGCAAATTTTGCTTGGCAGGGTGGTTCTTGGATTCCCCAAGCCACTCGGAGTACACAGACTCGTTCTCTTCCTACCAGCTTTGTGACCCTTGGTCTACAGTGGAAAGAGCCAAATGTGATGCTCAATCCAGATAGATTCCTCTATGGGAAGGCTTGAATCTTCAAGCTCTCTAGTGCTCGATGCTGCCTGTGGTCAGCTCAGCCCTCTATCTCCTCTGCTTGGCTTTAATGTTCTCTGTGTTCAGTCCTCCTCTTGGGGGTGCACTGTTCACTGTCTCTCTTGGTCACTTGGACTCCTCTAAAAATCCTCCTCCTTCGACCATCTCTGTTCATGGATTTAACCATTCGATCCTTATGCCTGTTTGGTTCCTCTCCCACCTGCTTCGATTCACCTTCTATAGTTGTGCTTGGAATTCCCTATTTGACGTCAGCATGAATGCTCAGGAAGTGGCCACATGTCTCCATCCAACTGGTGCCAGCATGCTTCATCGGTTCGTTTCTTCCGTTATGTCATGGATATGTTCTTTCTCCACCGTGGTGGTCAAATAGATTCCAAATCCCTTTAAATCGCGGCTTAATTCCCTATCAATTCCGCTTCTTTCTATCGGGCATAATCTCAGCCGTTCGATCTGGGTTCCTCCAGATCCAACATCATACACACATCGAGGGCAGTTGACTTGCTTGACCGATAGCGCACGATCACGTCTGTTTTTCTCTCACCTCCACTGCCACGTGTCAATCGTTGAGTGGGATCGCTCTACTCTCCAAAACCTCTTACCGTTCAAGGGCGCCCCGATCAATACTGCCAATTTTCCAAAGCACGAGTCCCGCCTTTGTCCTTTAGCACTTTTTGTTTCTCTGCCCACGGTTCTCCGCCTCCCAACGTGACTGAGTGCTTAAGGATTTTCCATTTTAGCCTTATTTTCCCACCGATGTGTGATTAGTGCTAAGTGCCATCAAAATTGCCTCCTTTTCCCGATCCGGGGCTCCCAGGGGCTACTTCAACATCCTGCGCAGTCTCCATGGGACTCGGTCAGTGCGCTTTGACCGAGGTCATCGTCATTCCATGTTGGCAGCCATTGCCATTGGTTCAAGGCATTTTATGATCGTTGTTTTGGAATTTTCAAGGATTTGTTCAATTCGATACAGTCAAGGTTCTTGACAGTCTTTTTTGGATCCAATTCAGATCATGACCTCCTTACTGAAAAAGCTTTTGGACCACCAAAAGTTGGTTTTCTTCAAGCATCGACTAAGTGAGGAAAATGCTATCTCACTTGTCCAATCTCAATCCACTTCGCATTGCTCGGCTTTGAACCTTTAAGACCAATTCTGAGGTATTCCACTTATCCACTATGTGTCGTCCTCACCTTCCTGTCCAGCAATGTGTCATCCTGTAACTCATTAAGGATTCAGGTAGCAGGTCATCAACAAAAGGTAATTGACTCTTCTCTTCAGGGTCCTCAACCATTGAAGGTTCAAAAAACCTCAAGCAATTTGCATTCATGACTGACTAGATGTGCATGTAAGCTGGAAGATCAAGGCGAAAAGCATTCTCACCAACCTTCTCAAGTATCCTGAAGGGTCCATATCTGATGGGTTTTAGCTTTTTACCTTCACCTTGCATTCTGTCCTTGTTGATATACAACCAGACTTGGTCTCCAACTTGAAAACTATGCTCCATTCGATGCTTATCATGCCTAGCCTTGTACTTTTCCTGGATCTTTTCCAGTTGTTCTTGTACTGCCTAGTGGATCTCCTAGATCTGTTCAATTAACCTCGTTGCCTTGTCCACATCACTGTGTCTATCAACCATGGTATCTTTACCAAAGACAAAATCCAAAGGAGACCTTGGTATGAAACCAAAACAGGTCTCAAAAGGAGATCCCTGTGTAGAAGAGTGTTTGGCTCTATTGTAAGCATGTTGCACATAGCACAAGTGCTCATCCCAAAGCTTAGGATGTTTGCTGCAATATCCTCTCAGTAACTGGATCACCATCCTATTAACTACTTCTGTCTGGCCATCTTTTTGTGTATGAAAATTTGTGCTTTTCTTTAACTTGGTGTCCATTAGTTCCCACAGATTGGACCAAAACTTCCCCACAAATCGGGTGTCTCAATCAGATACAATAGAAGTGGGTAATCCAAAATGAACCCATACATGTTCAAAGAATAATTTTGCAGTTTCCTCAGTTGTAATCTATTTACTACAGGGTACCAAAATACACATTTTTTTGAACCTATCCACAACAACATACAGATAATCATGACCTTTCCTAGATTTAGGCATTCGTCCAACAAAATCCATGGAAATGCTTTCCCAAGGGTGAGAAGGAACTGGAAAGGGAGTGTACAAGCCTAGTTTTCTATTGCTGGGCTTGCTTTTAGCACACATGGCACACCCCTTTACATATCCAGAAACTTTCTCATTCATTTTCGACCAATAAAAAAATGTTTGTAGCTGTGAAACTATTTTACTTGCCCCAAAGTGGCCCGATATCAAAGAAGTGTGTGCCTCTCTACTTATCTTTACTCTCTTTGTTTGTGGAATGCAGAGTTTCCCACAATGATACAAGAGTCGGTCCTTAACATGATAATCCAATTCTTCCACCCTTTTTCCTTGACTCAAAGTTGCATATACATCTTTAAAACCTATATCTTGAGCATATTGTTCAATGTATCTTTCATGTAGTACAAAATTATGCTTAAGTATAGTAGATGCATTTATAATGGGTCTAGACAACATGTCTGCAACTTTGTGATGTATGCCCTTTTTATATCTGATGACCAAATGAAACTGTTGTAGAAAACCCATCCACCTATAATGTCTTGATTGCTGCAACTTAGTTTGGGAGTGTAGATATTGAAGTGGTTGGTGATCAATATGTTTTACTGTCTCTTTGCCCATTAATTAATGTTTCCACTTTTTCACACTCTGAACTAATGCATACAATTCTTTATCATATGTAGGATAGTTAACTACTGCAGGATTAAAAGTCTCAGAATGATAACATATGGGTTTACCGTGCTGTGGCAACACTGCTCCCATGGCATAGTCATTGGCATCAGTTTGGATCTCAAATGGTCTTTCTAGATCTGGCAATGCTAGTACAAGTGTTGTACTAATATTTTCTTTTAAGGTGTCGAAAGCTTTTTGTTGTTTGCCTCCCCACTGAAACACCTTGGTCAATCCTGTCAAAGCATGTAAGGGAGCTGCAATCAAGGAAAAATTTGAAATGAACTTCCTCCAATACTGTGCTACTCCTAAGAAGCTTCTCACTTCTATAGCAGACTTGGGTTTAGGCCAGTTCATGATGACTGCCACTTTAGAGGGATCTATTTTCAATTTCACCTCCCCCTACTATATGAACCACAATAATTTAGAGAGGTTTTGCCAAATTCACATTTGGAGAGTTTAACATAAAGTTTTTCTCTTTTCAAAACATCTAATGTCTGCTTAAAATGCTTTAAATTTTCTTCCCACATTTTACTAAAAATCAGAATGTCATCCAGATACACAATAACAAAATCATCAAGAAAAGATCTGAGTACATCATTCATCAATCTCATGAAAGTAGCAAGGGAATTGGTCAAGCCAAAAGGCATAACCAGCCATTCATACAATCACTGCTTTGTTTTGAAAGTAATCTTCCATGCATCTTGCTCTGCAACTCTAACCTAATGGTATCCACTGTGTAAATCCAGCTTGGTGAAATAAACAGCTTCCTTCAATTGATCTAAGAGATCATCTATGCAAGGAAGGGGATAACGATTTTTGATTGTTATCTTATTCAGCACTCGGTAATCAATGCACATTCTCCACGAGCCATCTTTCTTTTTCACCAGAACGATTGGTGACCCACATGGTGATGTGCTAGGCCTGATGAACCCTTTCTCGAGCAACTCCTGCACCTGCTTCTTGATTTCAGCATTCTCTAAAGCAGACAACCTTTTATACCTGTGGCTACAATGATTGTTTCATCTCCCAAGTCTGACCCCAAATCTTTCTGAATAGCTACAACAGTCTTCTTCTTCTTTCCCTCGGGCTTCTTAGGTCTCAGCTCTGGATGCAAAATCCAACAATGCTCATCATCATGCCCCTCCTTATTACAGTGAGTGCATGAAGCTTTGCCTTGTTGTGCAATGTTAGCCTTCCTTGCTTTCCACTTCTGCTTTCTTTTCTCCTTGCTCTTGCTTACAGTGGGTTGGGATGGTCCCCCAACTTCTGGATTCCCACTCTTTCCTCTAGCTTCTAGATGAGTAGCTTGTACAGATACCTCATCTATACTAGTGGGATTAAACATGAGGATGGTATGCTTCATGTAGTTGTGTAGACCACCAATGTACTTTAAAATAGTTTCTGGTGAGTCTAACGAGATGCCCAACATCAATGCTCTCTTTCTAAATTCTTGAGTATACCCTTGCACACTTTGCCCTTTCAACTGCCGAAGAGTTTGCCAACTCATCATGGCTTGTTACATGTAGGCCAATGGATAGAACTACTTTTTGATGGCAGCAACAAATTCACTCTAGACAGAGATGGTCTTAATATGCCTCTTCATATCAGCTTGGGTTCTCCCTTCCCACCAAACCAAGGGAGTGCCTCCTAGGCGTAGGCTTGTCAGCTCAATCTTACTCTTGTCTGAGTCTAGGTTCTGTACTCTGCAATACACATCAATTTTTCTAATCAAATTGTCCAACTTTTCAGCATTTAGCTCTCCATCGTATATAGGCAAATCAAATTTAACATCTAGTTTAATCAAGGATGTTTTCTTATTATGCACAGGGATATTAGGAGGTGTAGGAAATCTTTCTTCTTTCCCCTTTCCTTTTGAGTGGTCATGGGAATGAGATTCATCTTCTTCTTTATCTCATTTAGAGCCTGATGAATCTTCATCCTTATGCTTTCTAAAGTCCCTATACATTTCTTCTACCATAGGCTTTATAGCTAGGAAACTTTATATGAATTGAGCGTCTAGCCCTATAGAACCTTCTTCTGACATTGTCTTCCGAGAATAGACTCTCCCAATTTCAGGATTAGTTTCCTCCAACTCTCCTTCTCCTAATTTGAGCTTTGATCGGGTGAGCATTCACAGCTAAACCAACACAAGCTTGTCTAACCTTACAACCTAGATATCTGATACCACTTGATCTGATAATCACCTTGTGAGTGACCTCACTTGAAGATTTGTTAAACAAAAGGTATTACAGACTCATGTGATGGTGTGTGTTCTGTGCTATTCAAGCAACGGATCAATTAGATTGCCAATGCACAGACATTTAAATGGAAAGACAACAAAGAAATACAGTAAGCAACACAAGACACAAATAGTTTTTAATAAGGAGTTCACCCTATTCTCCAGGGTTACGTCTCCAGTCCAGCTTCAGTGGTGGCCTTGTTTTATTTGTGTCTTACAACAAAGAAATTACAATACAGGGACTCAATATGAGTTCTCTTAACAGCAGATTTTGCTTGGTAGGGTGGTTCTTGAATTCCCCAAGCCACTCAGAGTACATAGACTCGGTCTCTTCCTACAAGCTCTGTCTCTTAGTCTACAGCAGAAAGAGCCAAATGTGATGCTCAATCCAAACAGATTCCTCTATGGGAAGGCTTGAATCTTCAAGCTCTCTAGTGCTCGATGATGCCTGTGGTCAGCTCGGCCCTCTGTCTCCTCTGCTTGGCTTTACTATTCTCTATGTTTAGTCCTCCTCTCGGGGGTGCACTATTCATTGTCTCTCTTGGTCGCTCGGACTCCTCTCAAAAATCCTCCTCCTTCGACTGTCTCTGTTCATGGCTTTAACCATTCGATCCCTATGCTTGTTTGATTCCTCTCCCGCCTACGTCGATTCACCTTCTGCAGTTGTGCTTGGAGTTCCCTATTTGGTGTCAGCATGAACGCTCAGGAAGTGGCCACATGTCTCCATCTAAATGGTGCCAGCATGCTTCATCGGTTCGTTTCTTCCGTTATGTCATGGATACGTTCTTTCTCCACCGTGGAAGTCAAACGGATTTTCCAAATCCCTTTAAATCGCGGCTTAATTCCCTGTCGATTCCGCTTCTTTTTATTGGGTGCAATCTCAGCCATTCGATCTAGGCTCCTCCAGATCCAACATCATATGCACATTGAGCGTGGTTGACTTTCTCGATCGATAGCGTGTGATCACGGTCGTTTTTCTCTCACCTCTACTCCCACACGTCGATCGTTGAGGGGGATCTCTCCAGTCTCCTCCAAAACCTCTTACCGTTCAAGGGTGCCCCGATCAATACTGCTAGTTTTCCAAAGTGCGGGTCCCACCTTTCTCCTTTAGCGCTTTTTGTTTCTTTGCCCACGGTTCTCTGGCTCCCAACATGACCGAGTGCTTAAGGCTTTTCCATTTTAGCCTTATTTGCTCAGCGATGTGCGATTATCACTAAGCGCCATCAAAATTGCCTCCTTTTCTCAATCTGAGGCTCCCAGGGGTTACTTTGACCTCTTGCGTAGTCTCCATGGGCCTCGGTCAGTGCGCTTTGACCGAGGTCCTCGTCGTTCCACGTTGGCAACCATTGCCACTGGTTCAAGGTGTTTTTTGATCACTGTTTTGGAATTTTCAAGGATTTGTTAAATTCAATACAGTCAAGGTTCTTGACAGTCTTTTGTGGATCCAATTCAGATCATGAAGCCAAAGAAAAACATCGTGGCAAGATTCGTGGATTTGGAGCCGCGCAAATGGTTGCGCGGCGTAAAAAAGGCAAGGTTGTTGAACCTACTCTAGGTGTCGCATTATCATTGTTCCCTAATGACTATCTTCACCATCAGGCAGCTACTCTACTTGGTGCATGATGGGTGTTTGTGGTTAGAGGAGCCCATCCCCATCACAGACCACCTGATCCATAGAATTACCTGACTCCCTTGTAAAGGGGAAGACCCACCAGACATTTTGGAGGGTAAAAGCAGTGATTTGGCCATCGCGGAGGCCACAAAAAAGAAATATAAGTTGGAGAGTAAAAATAGGGGCTACGCGATCTCCAGTATCATCGACAAGGTAGTCAAAGTCACGAATCAGATACTAGCGGGTAAGGTCATGCAAAAGTGTCGGGTAGATGAGGTGCCCGCATCGGTGGTTGCACTTGCTGAGCAATGCGCAGAGGGGGTCCAGTTTAAATGGTCTGAATACTTGTGCAAGGAGTTCCTAGAGAATTTCCATGAGGCATAGGTGGTGGGATCCAGTATTTCAGTAATCATGTTGCAACTCCCAAGGCTTCCATCTTTACTTTTATCAACCCGGTAGTTTGTAACAAACTTGGAAGTGACGGTGTTGTATGCATAAATACTAGCTCTTACTACAGGCTGTCACTTGATAAGATAGCGCAAGTTTGCTAGGAGATTAAGCCAACTTCTATGAGTTCTCAAAGGAAGATTTAACTATGATGGAAGGAAACTAACTCTACAGGGGATATTCTACTTGCAGAAAGAGAATGAAAACTTGAAATTGGACACAAACCCTAGCAAGCCCTAGCAAACCCTAGTTTAACCACTAACCCTACTTTTGCAAGAAAAGAGATGGAAACTAATGAAATGAGTGTCGTTGACTACTGAAAAGGTAAATTGCATTTATTCAAGCTACTTTTAAAAATAAATGAGAATAATTCATCTTTTTTTACTTTTGAGTGTTTTTATGTGGAATTATTATGCTTGTGATTTATCTAGTTGTGACTATGCAGAGGTTTGGTGGCAAAGGAAGATGGAGATGGCTTTTACAGAAGGTGAGGAAGGTGTGGAGAGGTCCTAAGAAACCCCTAGTACCCTTCTGAAGACTTTCATTGTGATCAGACTTCGAAAAATCAGTCACAGGAAACTCTACAGGAGGCTATAGGAGATCTACAGGAGGTTCTATATGAGGATCTACAGGAGGAGGCCAAAAGCTGTTTTTAGGGTTTTGAAGGTGGAAGAATGATGGGAAAGGGGAAATGAAGGCTAGGTGAAGGTGTTGAGGCATCTAGAACTTGTCAAGGAAGATCAAGGATGAACGTGATGGTTAGATTTGTTCAAATGGTAAGAAAGCAGCTTTATGGAAAAAACGCCAAAATTAGGGCAAATCGGCGAAATGTTGTGAATGAGTTGGGAAATATAGGAGAAGTGAGCTGGTGCTAGCTATTTCATGGAGGGATGGTGATTTGAGATGTCCTGTAAGAGATTTGCACTTCCACTTATCAAAACTTGACCAAAGAAAGAACTAAAAACAGAGTTTTGTCTAGCTTGACCTAATTTTTGACCTATAAAGAGAAAAATGTTGAACAATACCTTATCAACAGAAAAAAAAATGTGGGAGAAATATGGAAAAAGAACAGGAAATGATCTAAGAAAGTGAATCTGAACCAATATCAAATTTTCCAAATCAAGTTATCACACTAACAGTTGCATGGAAGAGCAAAAACTGTGTTTTTTGTGGCAACAGTAGTTCCTTGACCTCAAATTATAGTCCCAGGAAGGGAGAAAGGAGATCAGGTCCTATTGTATCCTTTCTGGATCTTATTTTGTGACTACAGTAACTTACTTAAGCAACTTGAAACAAAAAAAACTATACTAACCATCAAAAGCAACCTAATCTAACAAAGTAAAGTGAATCTATGCAACAAAAATTAGCTCATGAATTGAAACAAAAGCATATAAGTACACAAAGGAGGTGTTGGGAAGATTGGTTTCGGCCCTAAACCAAGAGCTTCAGCCCTCTGAAAGAGATTAGTGCTGGCTCAAAAAGTGTTTCATCTTTATTCATCAAAAAATAGTAGTTACATCACATAAACTGTTCTAAAAAAGAACTCGAAAATAAGTTGACCAGTGTGCTGCATAAAAGTGTGAAAACCTACCAAGAACTAGCTAAACTACTGAGGCTCTAAGCCTACTTATTTATACAAATGGGGAATTCCATTAGTCCTCCTAAAATCAAGGAACTCGACTTCCTAGAACTGAAGATAAACAACAGTCCTACTTGACTTGCTCAGCTGCCCCTTGGAATCATCAGTGTGGGCCTTTGTGCTTTGTGTTGTTGATGGAGGATTCAAGGAAAGGGGTCATTAATGAAGGAGACATCCCCCCTACAAGTCCTCTTCCCTATTTTCCTTGAGTTTGGCTGCCATTTGCTCATTAATTCCTTGTCTTTGTCCAAAATTGTCCAAATATTCTGCATAAAGCACGCATTAGACTACATGGCAAAGTGATTAACCCAATTCACTCTATTAGCATAAATATATTCAAAAACATGCAAAAAATTAATGAGAATGGCGGATTAAGTCGAAATAAAAGGCATAATGAGCCCATATAGTTACTCATTTCTAGGGCTCATCAACACGAACAGGGGAAAACCTTCCACTATGCATGGCTTCTATTGTCCATAGTGCTAGTGGCTAAGGAATTGCCTGACGACAGGTAGTTCACCCCAATTGCAAGGGATATCCTAGTGGCCGTGAAGTATGCTTTGTTATGGGCCACTAAAGACATGCGCAAGATCCGAGACAATAAAATATTTTGGGTGTTCATGGAGATGAACATCATAATGGAGATTAACCACAAGTCGTGGTTAACGCCCACTACCTATAACAGTTTACAAAGTTTCATGGAGTTTAAGGCAGACTTCCATCACGTCTACATTAGGGCGCACAAGGACCCTACAAAGAAGTGGTATGAACTACCATACATGGCCACGGATGATGTTATCTTTGATGTACTTGAGGTGTGGCCGCCGAAGTGGCATGCTCCAACCACCTCCGCGATGGAAGCAGCTAAGTCTGTTGCACAGAAACATAAGGAGTAAAAACTATGGATGGCGTAGTTGGTAGAGAAGAGATGAAAAGAGATTGTAGTAGCAAAGGTGTAGGAGGCACGGGACACTATGAAGGCAGTCGCAGAACAATAGAAGGTCACAACAGAAGCGCAGAAGGCTGTAGAAAAGGAGCGTGAGGGCCGAAATTTGCCTTCGCCTGAGTAGGAACAAGATATGGAGATAGAGGAGGGTGGCACAAACCTATAAACAACATTAACACAGTTAAAGTGCTAGCACCCGAGAGAGCAGTTGGGGCCACGAAACAAGTCAAAAGTGTCTAAGACTTCTTTCGATCCGATCACCCTCACTAAGGGAGATTTGCACGATATAGGGGAGACGGTGCGCGACGTCACTGCAGAGGCCCTCCAACAGTTGGCAGAGGAGAACCAGATTGTGTTAGGGGCCCTCTGGGCATAGATTCAGGAGTTACAGGTGTGCACTCCTCAGTTTGGTACTCTCTCAACCAACCTCGCAATAGGAATGGTCATGGCTGAGGAAATGTTGCGTGCCCGCATGACCAACACAATAGTGCTAGCAGAGGGAGCACTGGTTACAGAAAACGAGGACAACAGGCCTATGGTTAGTGCATTGAAGGGAGTAGCGATCAACATGGTTACGCTCCCTTGGGAGATGCTCTATGTCCGGCAGGACGAAGTGACTGCAGAACTGTGAGCCAAGGAGGGTCACATGCTACAGGTGTTAAGCGAAAAAAGAATCAACATAGAGCAACTGAGCCAATAGTGTGACGAGGTAGTTGTGCAGAACTGACAGATGGTGTAGGTGGTTGACGATATTTTCCATATCCTCCCTAAGTTGGCCATCCCTGCAGAGGCACCAACAAAGGTGCGCATCCAGAGGTTAGCAGCAGGAGTGCGCAAGGTGTGAGAAGAGATGGACAAGGTTGAGCTGGAGCTAAATCTCTAGATAGTAGAGCTGCAGTTGAAGGTGTAGACTTCAACTCCTCCAGAGGTGAGGGAACAATGCACCAACTCCATCACCATGTGCATAGAAGAGATCAGCAGTGCAATGAGGGACTGCACCAAAATGTTGGAAGAATCATTCGAGATTCTCACTGCTCTGTATGAGGAACCAAACATATATTGCTTGCAGATAGAGGCGTGTGAGCTACAGCAACAATATGACAACATAAAAGGGACCACATAGATGGTGGCCCTTACACAAAGTCTCATGTGGATGCAACAGGCCAAGGCACTTAAGGAGCAGGTAGACGTGGTGCAACACAAAGAAGCGGTGTTGAAGGCGTGCATCCAACCATGGATTGATGAAACCTTCATTATCACAGTGCCAATTGAAGGCAAGCTCGCAAAAACGTAGGGGATGTAGGAGTAGATATAAGGAAGTAGTTTAGATACAATGGTCTCTGAACAATGCATCTAGGAGATACAGCAGGCAACCGCTCAATGCATTGCCGACCTTGCAGCAGTCCGAGCAGAGTTGGGAGGTCTCCACGCGAAGATCTCCACATTGACAAAGTGACTCGAGGGTGAGTCACAATGTTTGTGTTGGGGGCCTGTTGGGCATGGGATCCCCCAAGGCAAGTTTTGGGGCTTAAAGCCCAACTTTTGACTACATCTAATGTAAAGACTCCGCAAAGTGTGGGCACAAAGCGCGAAGTTGTAATTGAGTCATAGGGTTGTCTGCCCTTACTTTTGTAATGTAATGTCAGCTTGAGAGTTCTACCGATGGTCCGCATGTAGAAATTTCACCTGTAAAACAAACCAATATATGCAATGTCCTAAAGCATAATACTTGTTCTACTTCTACAAAACATTAAGCGGAAGCATAATCGAAATCATGAGCAACGTCAAGTAGAAACATGCATAACTGATCAAGAGAATTAATCACACATAACACAAGATATATCCAGGGGAAAGCACCAGCATAAAACCACAACCATGTATTATCAATCAAGTGGAAATCCTCTTCATAATACAAGAAAAATTAGGTCACAAGCTATTCAGTTCTCAATGAACTATGAAGATATGAAGATATGTCTCATGAACCACTCAAGCCCTCTTTATATAGGCTTCCCCTATGGTCCTTATGTAGTTTGCTTAGGAAATAATAGCAAAAGAATATGATATTAATTCCAACATACCAAAAAAAACAAATGTTCCAACCACGTATTCCTTGAGAACACTAGTTCCTCAACCATGCAAAAACTACTTACTAGAAATAGTTAAGCATCTGATAGTACACTGTCCCACATCTAATCTCAACTGAGTCTCTGACAGAACTGGAATTGAGATTGGAGGAAAAAAATCGCCGCCTTGAAGAACAGAACCGAAGAATCGAAGATCAAAATCACCTCATGAATGACAAATACAAGGCAGAGATCCAGCTGTTCATGCATAGAGTATCCTCCCTTCAAGAGTAGTTGCGGCAGCTCTCTAACGGTTGTGCACACGCAGAAGAATCCATCTCAATCCTCCAGTTCATGATGGAGAAGAGAAATGTAGTGGCAACCAGCTCATCTAGCGTCAAGCAGGAAGCAAGAGACAACCAGCCGGAAGAATCTATAGCGAGACAAATCCAGCATATTATGATAGACTAAATGTTTTGTAAATGTATCTTTTTGTTATTTACGTTTATAAGAAGCTACAGTAGCATAGTAATAGGCAGTAGTAAGAATAGCAAAGCAAGGATCAAGGAGGTAGCTCTGTTTTATAAACCCCTTGATCAGGACAGCCAATGGCATATCATGTATCTGAGGAGACTGAACTCCGGTAACTTTTTCAGAATCTAATATAGCAGCCGAACTAGTTAAAAAAAAAATAAAAAAAAAAAAAACTAATTCAACTGATTATCTCATTATAGAACTGAACCTTATCTCCTTTAATCAAAGAATAAATTCCTAAATCAAGGGAGAAAATAATTGCATGATCTCACAAAGACTTCAAGTTTAATTTTTCATAATTAATTAAGTCATGCAGATTAATTAATTAATATTTTAAACTGTTGTTAAGACCAAAATTAATTTTACTTCCATACATAGACTAGGGACTGCTATAAATAGGAAGGGACCCAAAAATGCTATTTTTAGAACTTTCTATTTTTAGCAGTTTCACCTCTCACCCATGTGGCCAATAACCTCACTGGCCAAACTGTTATTTTTAGACATGTTATTTTTAGCACATTCTAAATTTAGAATTTCTTGTTGCACATTTTTCAACGCTCCCTCTCAACAAGAAAGGGATTATTAGCAACCCCAATTTTGTCTTTATGGAACTCAAACTTGCCCTTTGACAATGCCTTTGTCAAAATATCTGCATCTTGTTCCTCGGTTGAAATACTCTGCAACATCATGATCCTCTTGACCACACAATCCCGTAGATGATGATAGCATATATCTATATGCTTGGACCTGTCATGAAACATTGGATTCTCAGAGAGTTTAATGCAACTCTGAATATCACCGTCGGATCCATCATCTGACCAAATAATCCCACTAGGATCTTCCGCATCCAGATGGCCTCACATGCAGCCTGACTTGCTGCCATGTACTCTGCCTCTGCTGAGCTAAGTGCAACTGATCTATATTTCCGGCTATACCAAGAAACTGTAGCTGACCTAAGGTTGAAGATCCCTCCAGAAGTGCTCTTCCTATCTGATGGACTACCTACCCAATTTGCATCTGTGAAGCCTTGGAGCTTCACTCCCTCTATCCGCTTGTACCTTAATCCATACTATGTAGTTCCTCTGAGATATCTCAACACATGCTTTGTCACCTTCCAAAATAACTTGGTTGGTTGTACCATAGCTTGAATCAGCTGGTTCACTGCAAAGCATAAATCTGGTCATGTGTTCACTAGATACATGAGTGAACCCACAATCTACTGATAAACTGTAGCAGCTACTACCTCACCTGAAGTAGCATCCTCCTTCCTCCATTTACCTACTAGAGGAGTCTCCATGGGCATGCAAATATCCATCTGGAAGCACCTCAGTATCCAATTGGCATTCTTGCCTTGAGAAACAAATACTTCCACATCTCTCTACCACACCTCCATGCCTAGAAAGTAGTGCATGAGGCCCATGTCCTTCATCTCAAACTCTCTTGCAAGATCCTTCTTGCAAGACTTGATCAACTCATCATCACCTGTTAAAATCAGAACATTGACATAAAGTACAATAATCAATAGCTTACCATCTACAATGATGTGGTAGAGGTTCGCATCCACTTCAGTCTTGGTGAAGCCCAAACCGGTGAAATAGCTGTTGATCCTGGTATACCAAGCACGAGGTGCTTGCTTCAGCCCATACAATGCTCGCTTGAGCCAACACACATGTGACTCACGATCGAAGGTCTCAAATCCTTCGGGCTACTCAATGTATACCTCTTCCTTAATCTCCCCATTGAGGAAATTTGTCTTCACATCCATCTGATGGATCTTCCAACCCATCTGTGCTGATAGTGCTAGAATCGATCCGATCGATGAGTACCTTGCAACGGGAGCAAAGGTCTCATCATAGTCAATCCCCTCAACCTGTGAGAAACCATGGGAAACAAATCTTGCCTTATGTTTCTCAATACTGCCATCAGCTACCTACTTTACCTTGTAAGGCCATTGGGAAGTAACCACTGACTTGTCCCCCGGTCTAGGAACAACATCCCTTACATTGTTCCTCATGATAGAATCATACTCCTCTACCATTGCATCCATCCAAACTAGCTGCTGCACTGCGTTCTCAAAAGAAGAAGGCTTGGTCGCTACACACTCCCCAACCAGGTCCATGTAGCCAGTGTATCTATCGGGAGATCTCCTCTATCTACAATGAGAGGATGGCTAGCCCACATTCTCTCTCACATCATACATCAATCTGTCAGCTTCCCGAGAGCGTTTCCACCCTTCTCTGGAAGACTCTCTAGTAGTGGTGATCTCCACCACTGGAATCTTTGCATGTGGCTGCTCCACATCATCAGGAGGCTCCTCCTCCTTAGGAACTAATAGTTCCTCATCATCACCATGCAACTTGAGCTCCCTCTCAAGTGACTCTCGCATGGCTCGCTGCTCATTAAACTTCAGATCCCTGCACACTACTGTCCTCTGACTGGCAGGCAGAAACACCTGATAGTTGTGAGGTGTATCCGTATACCCCACAAGTATTCCTAACTTAGCTATTGGGTCTAGCTTCTTCCAAGCATCTTTGGTCACATGACAGTAAACTGGTGATCCAAAGATACAGAAGTGACTTACATCTGGCCGCTTCGCTGAAAAAGCCTCTATAGGTGTCTTCATCCCCAAAATATGATGAGAACTTCTGTTCTAAAGATACACTGTTGTATTACATGCCTTAGCCCACAGATGAAGTGGTAGGCTTTGGTCATGCAGCATCACTCGAGTTGCTCCCACAATAGATCTGTTCTTCCTTGCGTCCACCCTGTTAGTGTTAGTCTTTATAGCCTTCCTACAGTGATCAAATATGCTCTTACAAAGTTATTTTGAAGTGTCAAGGTCAAATTTTGTCATTTCAAAGAGTTTTCAAGCAAAATTTGGTCACTAGGCATTAGGTCTAGGGTTTGTTTTAACTCCTTCTAAAGTTGCCCAAATGCCAATCTATGTCATCATTTAGCTAAGTCTATCATCATTCATAGGGTTTTCATTATCATGTCAGTGTCTAATGAGTCATTTTACATCTTGTTCATGCTTCAGTGGTGCCTTGGCAAGTTCATTTCCCTCTCCTAGGGTTTTGAAGGCAATTTCTCTTGGATGGTCAAAACATCAACAAAACTTGTTTCCTGATGTTCATAAACCTTCCCCTATCCTTCATATACCTTATCATACACTTCCCAACAATCAGATCCCCCAAAATCCTCATTTTTGCACAAACCCTAGTTTCTAGCTACAACCTGGCAATTTTCTAGGTTGGGCCTGTGTTTTGCCCTTTTGGACCCCTTCCCCTCACTCAATCTCTGAGATTCCACTTTCCCCTGCTTCCTAACATCCCTCCCCACTCCCAAAAATTCCCCCAAGAATTTAGAAGCCCCCTATCCCCTTCATTTCGCTTCATTTCGACAAAATTCCTTGTTTCACACATCAGGGCAAGTTTCACTCAAATGATGTTTCAAAGCAGTTGAAGATGAATTTTGGGAAACTGAGAGAGGTTTTTGTCCAAAACATGCCAAAGAAGAAAAACCACTTTCACTTTTTGCACAGGTGTCATGGTTTGAGAGAAATGTCA
>APFE030858401.1:64320-87303 GCA_000404065.3 Pinus taeda
GACACAAATATATTTCCAATGAGCTATCATGAGCTCAATTTGGGGTTGAGGAAGGCATTCAAAAGTTGACTGCAACAAGACTCTTCCTTGAGGCAGCCTCATTAGGCACTTTTTGACCAGTCTTGGGAGATTTGATTTTTGACAGGTCAAATGAACTCCAAATTGAAAAATTCCGGTTCGGTTGGAAATTAGACTCAAATACCTTTCCAACGAGCTATCCTTCACATAATTCTGACACCAGGAAGGCCTCCAAAAGCCTCCTACATATGCACGGTCATTTCACAAGTGTGCGCGGATTTCTGGGCAGCACGCGGCTCTGAGAGGAGATTTTTGCTGAAGGAAAATACACATGCGCGGATTTCTGGGTGGTGCGCAGATTTCTGGGCAATTTACACAAAAAACTCACCCAAACAGTAAACTTTCTTCCAAGTTCATTCAAATTTGCCAAGGTATGATAATGTCATGGACGGGTAGCATGTTTATGATCAGTTTTACCATGAGAAATTATGAAGAAATAGGTTAAATGATTGATGTCTTGGCAAGCTTATGTTAGGTTGTATTGTTTGTTTTTCAAGGTAATTTTTCCTTTATTCCCTTCCATTAGTTTCCCATGATAAATTCACATGTGTTAGAGTGTCATTTTCATTAATCTTATTTGCAAATTAATGCTAGACCCTATCCCGAAATCCATGAAACCCTAACCCTTCTTAAACCATATTTTAAACCCTAGTTTTCTACCATGCATCATCTCAAACCCTACACCATTACACACAGCGAATTATATATGTAAATTGCACAGCAAAAGAATGAAAACAAATATAGTAAAAAGAAAAGAAAATGATGACAAGGCATGCAAACAAGAATTGTAAAAATAGTAAAAAATATAATTTGCATAGCCTTATAAAAAAAAAAAAACAAAAAACAAAAACAAAAGAAAAGTGTCATCTTGTTGTAAATATCAAAGGTTAGAAGCTGTGTAAAATCATGACAAAATCTATCAAATGTATGCTTCTAGCTATCCAAAAGGAGCAGTTTTGTTGTACTAGGGTTTGTCAATTAACATGGTATCATCTCCCTTTTCCTAAACTCTGTCTTCCTACCCATTTCCCTCATGAAAAACCTAATTCAATTGCCTATCCCATTTTCAAACTCCCTATGCAATTGAATCTCCTTCCCTATTGTCAAAGCATGCAATGAAACTCTAATTCACTCATGATAAATGCAATTATGAAGCTGCCAGCATTTTAAAGGAACTGCTGTTATGAAATATGGGTGGCAGCATTATTAGTAGTTTTCCTAGTCCCAAACCCTAATTCATTTATCCCCTCATTTCCCCATACCCTGATACTGATGCCCTCATTCCCTCCATCATGTAAATTTTTATTGTCCTTTTCCTTGGTGATCAAAACACACATTTTCCTAATAAAGTATTGATTTGCAAATGATGAGAGATGATATGGCATGTTTGACATTGTGTGATTATTTCCTTCAAAGTTCCCTGTTTTTTGTATATATTTTCCCTTTCCTTATATAAACTCCTTCCCCTAACGTTTTCCTCATGATTTTTCCCCTTGAAAACAACATACTTCTCAGCATTTTGCAGGCAGGGCAGCAGTCATCTTTGCCTATTTGTTCCACCTTGCTCAATAACATCATGTCAACCACTGAGACTAATGAGCAAGGTGATGACCGATCTTCATCCACGGAGGTTGAGACACAGCGGAGGCCTCGTAAGGGTGGCCTCACTCATCATGGTACTGATCAGCATTGATCTAGCATCAAAATCTAAAAATTTTGAAAATTTTGGAGCATTTAGCCAATTTTTGGTAAAATTACAGGTTTTTCCCGTGTCATGTCCGCGTCCCGCGCGCGGACATTTTGAAGGACTGCTCGGAATTTTGAAAACTTGGCATTTTTGGAAAGGGCATGCAAAGAGAAAAATTACCAATACTTGGGAGAAGCTGGATTTTGAGATTTGAGCCTCCAAAAGCTCAAAATACATCAAAAAAATGACTTTCTGCCCACTTTTTGAGTTGCAGAAAGTGACCTTGGGAGAAATGGTTTTTGAGGGGGCAAAACAACTCCAAATTCAGAAATTCCACTTGGGATGGAAAGTAGACAGACCAAGCTTTCCAATGAGCCATCTTGCACCTGATTTGGACCAGTGGAACCCACTCAAAAGTTGCTGCAAAGGTGCGCGGACGTGAGAGCCAGGGGGCGCGGATGTGAGAGCTAACTTTGCCAAAATTGACTTTTTTGGTCAAAAAACACTGTTTTGACTATGGTTGATTATTTTTACTTGTAGATGATGGATAAATGTAATATTTTCATGGCACTTTGATAGATTTTACCTCTCTTTACTCTTCTAGAAGCTTCCTTGATGTAAAAAGTGAATAATTAATGCATGAATCAGTTAGCTAAGTAATAGAGGCAAGTTGTTGAGCTGCCTATTATCTAGTGCTTAGTTTGGAATTAGTTCAAACTGCTCCTAGAAGGATGAGCTCGACCCCTAGAGGCAAGGGAAGAGGTTAGCTTGCCTATATTATGTGTTTTCTTAGTCATTTTGAGAGGTTGGAAGGTTGGACTCTTGTGGGAGAAAGTTTCATTGTATATTGTACATCTATCTTTGCAATTTCAAGAGGAAGAAGGCCAGGGTTTTGCAGACATCCTTGTGGATTCTTGTGGATTGTAGTGTTGATGGTGTGTTCTCTACATGTTATTGTAAGTTTGTTATGTATTCTACATCTCTCTTTTGCTTCTATTTGGACAGATGAAGTGGTAAAGTTTGAATACATGCTTTGACATGCTCAGCTTTTTAGTTTGTTCAAAATTTATTTCTGCTATCTAGAGAGGATTCAAATGGTTGTTTGCCCTCTTTAGCTCCTTCTCTATCATCCCTGATCATCCATCTCAGATTAAGGCATCAGCGCTCACTCCTACCTTGCCCCAAAGATCCCCCTGCAAAAACTGTGCTCAATCCCCGCACCCTGAATTGCACTCCCTCCAATTGCCACCAAAAACCCAAAAATCTTTAAATCAACCCCCCTTATCAATTTACTAGCCTAATATCTTTGATCCTAATTGGTCAGCTTATCATATTGAAAGATCTACCGAATCTAACCCGAGAGAGCCTTCTCATACCTCGTAGGGCTAGCTACGAGGTGAAATGGTTTGATGTAGCCTTGAGAGTTTGTCTATCTCAGCCTAGGTGAATTCCAAGCACTAACACACCCCATTCTGTTGTGGGTTATGAGGTGCCATGAGTTCCCGTTTAATTCCTTCTAAAGCACAAAAGTCTTTAAACTACTGGGAAACATACTCTCCACCGTTATCACTCCGCAAGGCCTTTATTTTCCTCCCTGATTCTTTCTCTGCCAAAGCTTTGAACTCATGAAACTTCAAGAAGGTTTGATCCTTCTTTGCATGAAGTACATCCAACATCTACGAGAAAAATCATCTATAAAAATAACAAAGTGCCTTTGCTTCGTGGTGGAGGTTGTAGAGAAGGGCGCACATACATCTAAATGAACTCAATCCAGAACAACTCCTACTCTACCATCCTGATCATGAAAGAAAACCTTCACACACTTACCCAGAGTACAACCTTTGCATGTGCTTGTTTGCTCCAGTTTGCACTTGGGTAATCTGGTAGAAATTTGTTGCATGATCTTCAAGGCCCCATGATGCAAGTGGCCCAGTCTCCTATGCCATAACTCACCAATATCTTTGCCATGCACCACTTCTGCATTGGAACTGAGAGCACCACAATCTTATACCTATAACTTGTAGAGATTCTTAATTCAAATCCCAATCTATTTGGTCTATCCAATGTTGATATGCCTTAGGAAAACCTTTCCCAAACTAAAGACTACATCATAGCCTTTATCCTCAAGCATAGCAATAGACACAAGATTCTTTTTCAGCCCTGGTACATACATAACATTAGAAAGGGTGAGGGGAGAACCATGCTCCCTCTGAAACATAACCATACCTCTACCTGAGACACAGTACTTTTCGTCATCACCCATCTCGATCTGTATCTGGAAATCCTTATCCTCCAAAGTGCTAAAAATATTCTTGTCACCTGACATGTGGAAAGAAGCTCCAATGTCCAAATACCAAACACATCCCATGCTGGATGAAACTGTGCATGCAATAAGTGAGAAATCCATCTCAAACTGTGAAGCTAGTGCATCACCATCAGATTCCTTAGAGGAACCTTTCTTCTTGGACTTCCTCTTTGGGCAATTATTAACATAATGACCCAACTCATGACAATGAAATCATCTCACCTTCGACTTGTCAAACTTTTTCCCTCCTTGAGAAGACTTGGAATGGGATGCCTTCCCTTTCCCTTTCTTATCTTTAGAAGCTAAACCCAAGTTCTCTTCATCATCATGTTTTGATGAAGAAGCTCTATCCTTGGTGCTCCGTCTGATCTCCTCCTACATTAAATCCGATCATAGTCTTTCCCAATCTGGCAGTTTTTCCCTTCCATTCACTGAGTCCTGGTAGCTATGCCAGCTCTTAGGAAGGCCGAGGAGTGCTAGACTCACCATATCCTCATTAGCAGTAGTGACTCCTATGCTTGCAAGCTCATCTCTATAGGTGGTTAGCTTGTTCAAGAATGTAGAATTAGAGTCACCCTTCTCACACTTTATCTTTCGAAACTTGTCCTTCAATGCCAACTTCCTTTGATCGCTGCTATTCTGATATAAATATTTCAATGTTTTCCACATTGCAAATAGAGACTCCTTCCCTTGGAGGCCTGAGACTATGTGATCTCAAACACCCTCCAAGAGAATTCTCCTAGCTCTTGCCACACACTTACCCCATTCCACCAGCTCATTCTTGTCAGTAGGCTTAGGGACTTCTAGATCAATGAAATCCTTAAGACCATTATCTTCCAAAATTGCCTCCATGTGATCCTTCCAAGCTATATAGTTTGAACGGCCATCAAGGGCATACTCAAGCCTCAAACCATTGAATGCCATCGATGAAATAGAAGTGATAAGAACTTGAGATCTATATCAAGAATAAGAAACTTCGAGTTCCTCCTGTTGGTATATTGTTCTTGCTTGATCACATGTACTCTGATACCATGTAGAAATTTCACCTGTAGAACAAAATGATATATGCAATGTCCTAAAGCATAATACTTGTTCTACTTCTACAAAACATTACGCAAAAGCATAATCGAAATCATGAGCAACATCAAGTAGAAACATGCATAACTGATCAAGAGAATTAATCACACATAACACAAGATATATCCAGGGGAAAGCACCAGCATTAAACATCAACCACATATTATCAATCAAGTGGAAATCCTCTTCACAATACAAGACGAATTAGCTCACAAGCTATTCAGTTCGCAATGAACTATGAAGATATGAAGATATGTCCCATGAACCACCCAAGCCCTGTTTATATAGGCTTTCCCTATGGTCCTTATGTAGTTTGCTTAGGAAATAATAGCAAAAGCATATGCTATTAACTCCAACATACCAAAAAAAACCAATGGTCCAACTACGTATTCCTTGAGAACAGTAGTTCCTCAACCATGCAAAAACTACTTACTATAAATAGTTAAGCATCTGATAGTACACTGTCCCACATCTGATCTCAACTGAGTCTTTGACATAACTGACATGCAACAGTTATCCATGAGTGAATCCTCAGTTATCTAAAATAATAGTTGTCACATGCATGCAAGCATTAACAAACTATATTTTATTATTTTAACAACTTGTTAAAATAATCTATCTGGACTTGACTAGTAAGAACTAAGTCAACTAATTCTTTCATTATAGAACTGAACCTTATCTCCTTTAATGAAGGAATAAATTCCTAAATTAAGGGAGAAAATAATTGCATGATCTCAAAAAGAATTCAAGTTTAATTTTTCATAATTAATTAACTCATGGAGATTAATTAATTAATATTTTAAACTGTTGTTAAAACCAAAATTAATTTTACTTCCTATAGATAGACTAGGGACTGCTATAAATAGGAAGGGACCTAGAAATGCTATTTTTAGAATTTTCTATTTTTAGCAGTTTCACCTCTCACCCAATGTGGCCAATGACCTCACTCACCAAATTGCTATTTTTAGACATGTTATTTTTAGCAGGTCTATTTTTAGCACATTCTAAATTTAGCATTTCTTGTTGCACACTTTTCAACACCGCAGACCATGGGATTGTATAAATAGAGAGAGGCTCTAAGTTGTAGAGACAGCTTATTAGATCTAAGAATATAATAAAAGATGAAGCATTGAGTCTGAGTGGAAGTGTAGAGTCGTGTCTTTGGGTCGTAGAGTAGGAGAAGGCTCTGCAGCTGAGTGTGCAAAGGCCTAGTAGTCCGCAGTTGAGTGCGCGGACCCCTGCAGCTTAGTGTACAAGGTGAGTCGAGTTTGTAACCATTAGAGAAAATAATAAAGAGAAGTTTCTTATCATTCTATATGTCTTTTTCTTGTTTTATGCATTGAAATATATTGGGTATGATTTGCAAGTTTATTGTTTATTTGTTGCGCGAACTTATATGAATGTGTTGAATAAGAGAATATAAGATAAGTATCTATTTACACAAAGTTAACTAGCAGTTATAAGAAGATAAGTAAGATCTGGAATGTAACTTAGGGAAAGAGCACAGGTGTTGCCTTAGCAATGCGAAATCACCTCAGCCCCTGATTAGGGCTGCACGAAGGTGATTATAACAGAGCGTGAAGGCCTTGCAGGACAGGAGAGTGCGTGAAGTGACCTGCACAAAATCATTCCTAGTTGGACTAAGTCGACCCCTGAGACATCTCAAGGGTACAAAAACTTGGTTCCAGCATGCTGCCATATTGGTTCAGATGAGACCTCAATCCACACTCCATGGGCTATTTCCAAAAGGGCCAGTAGTACAAGGATTTATTTGGCTAATTAACTCCGAACATGGGTCAGGCCCCATCAAGCCAACAACAGGACACACTGGATGTTGGTCCATCATTCGACAATGGAGAGGATAATTTATTCATTAAAAATCCCCTTGATCTTTCATCTGCATTTTCTGGAAACACAAAGGATGAGTTTGTTTTCTTTTCATCTACCACTCTATTTGATTCATCTGATCATGAGGATGCCAATGAGCTCATTGGTTTTTCTGATCATGGCTGTTGCAATCCATTTACTACTATATTTGATCATGATCATGACTCTATCACAGTTGATCTTTCAAAGACACTGGTTGATGATGATCTATCTGATAATGAAGATGAAACACCCAAGACTATTGAGGCACTTCATCTCGAGCTGATGGTTATGTCAGACCCTCTCTCTCTTGGGGTTAGTCTCACTTCCGATAAAAAAATTGGTCACTCACCCAAGGATCCTCATCACTCATCTATATGCATTGAAGATTAATCTTACACACAGATCATGCTTCCTCCACTCGAACTACACGATCCTATCACTCATGCATTGGAGGAAGTTTACATTACAATCACACGTGCACGATGCAAGTTATCTTTGTTTCTTTCATTTGCTTGCATGTCATAGTCAAGAATGTGCTTATGCTTCAAAGCTACACGCAGTGTCGCATGGCACTGTGATAAGTCCCTGGATTGCTCTTCATGCACTTTTACTCACTTATTTCCTGTGGAAACTTTGAAACAAGAAGTGTGGTTGTCTTAATTGTTATATCTTTCTTGCTTGCTAGTTCACACAAATGGGTTGCTTGCAGACCAAGCCTTCACCAAAATGGGTCAACAAATGTGCTAGTGGCTGCATTGGAAATATCACTTCACGTGATCAGGCCAATGCATTGTTAGCTTATGAGTAGGAGTAGTGTTTTCTTTAAGTTGGTTTTCTTGTGTTGGCTTGTTGGGGCCTGACCCAAGTTCAGAGGTGATTTAGTCAAACAAATCTCGGTACTACTGGCCCTTTTGGCAACAATCCACAGAGCGCGGACTGAAGTCTCACTCAAAGTAGTATAGGAGGGTACTAGAACCAGGTTTCCACACCTTGAAGATGTCTGATGAGTTCAAGTGGTCCACGGATGGACCTGTTAGGTTCCTATACCAATAGGAGTCATAATTTTTTAATGGCTGAGATCAAACATGTAATATGTACATACCTTTTCTTTTTGCAAATGTTTTCCATATTCAATAAATTAAAAAATGTAAAGAGGGTATGTCCTAAAAGAATAATCAAAGGACAAAAACAATAAAAAGGTCAAAAAATATGAAAAATATGAACCCCAAGAAAAGAAAGAGACCATGAAGGTGAGCAATTCAAAATGCCACTACTATTTACTTTTTGTGCAAAATAAATTATTGTGTGCAATTTGTAATCTTCGCCACAATCCATGATAGTCAAAATGTTTAAACTTGGCTATTTCATGTTTCAATTTCATGTCTATGGATAGAGAATCAAAATCTGACCAAACTATTTAATTTTGGTAGATAAGTAGATAGGTAGAGTAAATAAAAGGAGCTCAACTATTTAATCTGAGCCCTTGGATGTAATAAGGTTAGAATTAGTCATTTTTCTATTGTAAAGAGAAAGAAAATTGTTTGATAAGTGTTTGCTAGCTCAAATGCACTCTAATAAAGAGAAGTAAAAATGGTAGGATGAGTAGATGGGTAAGTAGTAAAAGGTTGTAGAATTTTGATGATTGATTAGACAAAAGCATGTGTATCATCTTTTTCAAAATATAAATTCCAAATGTGAAAGGGAACTCAAGTATGTAGATGGATATCAAAGTCACTTAATTAATTTCCCTCCTTTCATTTCACTTTTTACTTAACTAATTTCCTACAATAAAGTTCAGAGTACTTAAAAGACCTTAAGTCAAAGAGGCTCAGAGCATTTCTCTGACTTTTGGAGGGACCGGACCCTCGGCTCAATGACTTATAGGCAATAAGTACCAAAACCCCATCATAAACATTCATTCCCCCCTTCAGTTCATTTGTTTTCCTTAATGATAATCTTTTCCTAAGGTTAAAATGCTTTTACCTAGGAAAAGTCTTTATTCCCCTACATAATTTATTTTTCTATCAAAAACCCACAAAAAACATTATATCCTAAGTTTTATGGAAAAGCATTAAAAACATAAAAAACATATACTTAGGGTGTTGTGCCCCTTTCCGCTCATTTTGCTAATTATTAATTTATTTATTTAATCCCGAATAAAAACCCATTTTCCTTATATATATTTAGCTCCCGAAATATTAATTAACCCCACTTAGTTTAATTATATAAACTATAATATTACCCAAAGCCCCAAAAATCCCTTAACTAATTAGCCTGTGATTAAGTTAGTCTAAAAACCCAATTAAATATCGTCGCTAATCACCCTAATACCTTAACCCCGCCTTAAACCCTCATTAAACCAAAAACCACTGTGCTTAATTACCTGCTAGGCCCCCCCACTACCCTTCGTGCAAATCCACTGCCTGATTGCTACAATCGCTCCCCTCCACATCTAATGGTCCTTATCCATTTTGGAAGGGCCCGACGTCCGAATGTTACCCACACAAAAAGGGTTGTTTTCTATTGGGCCCCAAAGGCTACGTGTTGCTCAATGAGTGGAATCGGGTGGCCTCCCCCCAAAACCACCAAGCACCCAAAAGTTGTGCGAAGCAAACCAATTACCACTTACCTGCTACGCACCAAAATAACTATTGTTCACTCCGCTATGTGACAAACGACCATTGTTCACCCGTACTCGCCAATTTTGACTTTCCCGCATAAAGCCAAAAGCCCCAAATCAATTTTTTTTTTCGTTTTTTCAACTGTAAACCTCCATGCATGCACCGCGGACGTCAAAGCTATCAACCCACGTACAATTGCACCCTGAAGATGTGACAAAGCTCCTAAATTTCCTTCTAGCCTAATCAGAACCTTTTCAACTGTTCACAATTGCCAACTGACCTGTTCAAAGCTAGTTCTCCTTAATTCTAGGTATTTAAACCATAATTCACTAGAAAACCTCTCAAATTTCAGAACAAGATACTGAGTTTGTTAGTTAAAGTAAAAATTCATTAAAGCAACTCAAGTAACTGGACCTTACACTGTACTCAACCACCTTTGCCCTAAAAAACTGAAAATCAACTCCCCAATTCTCAAATCCACAAGAACTGAGAATGGCTACCCCAATTGCCATGGATGTCAGACCTATTTCCACTCCTCAAATGGACCTACACCACCCCCCCTGGCTGATAAAGATTTCCAAATCAAGGACACCTCTGTCCTTGAATCCCATCTCAAACCATACTATCGATGCAAAGACCTATACCTAAACCAAGTTGATAAAATTGGTCTTTGGGAGTCCAATTTACATAAGTACCAATTCCCTGAAGTTCATATTTTCCCAGAAGTTTCCCATTACTACCATGCAAACTATATCCCTAGCCAAAGAGTAGTGATGTCCCCTAACTAGACTATACTTTTCACCATCACTGCTGAGTCAATAAATGAGATGCTGCAACTTGGACCTAGCCAAATCCTAACCCCTATCTCAATTGGAGACCTATGAGACCGATTCCCCAAGCTTAACATTGCAAAACTTTCTGAGATATTCCAAACCTTCATCAGAGGAAAAGCATATCCCAAAATATCCTCCTCCATATGTGGCTACCATATTTTCCCCATTTGGTCAGGACATTGTAGCAATGATATCTAGTGTCCTAGGTTACACCACTAGTGAGTATATAGATGAAATCATCCTGGCTTTCATGTCCATCTTCACTCTAAGACAACTTCCTGCAGTCATTTATGATTATGCCAAGTTTATCGCTGATAGGATGCATGACCAATTTCTAACAATGAGTAATAAAAGAGTCTTTAAGTTTTCCTTTATCTTGTATCACCTCTTTTTATACTACCAAGCTGATAAGTTCCCATTTACCCTCCAGAAGCTTGATACAATAGGTCACCCTAGGTCAGTGATTTTTTGGACTCCATTGTTCCATAAGTGTGGTTCTCCCTATTCATATACAAACTTCATAGACCTATTTGTACATCCCATCGTGACAATGCTACTAGGAAGCTCTCCTCCAAGGATCAGTTCAGATATAAGGAGGATCCTGTAACTCTCAAAACAACAAAAAGTGGGGGATTGGTACTTGTACCAAAACCACACTGAAATTAGGATTTATGGTTGTGATATGGTCATATATAAACTACCCAGATACCTCCCAATGAGGTTATTTGCTCTGGAGTACTACAGGAAGATAATCAATTCAGATGAGGTGCATTTTGTCAGGGCCAAAAAGAAGGCCCAGCTCAGGATTAGATACCAGCTAGGCCCCTTTATTTGCAATAGTAGAGAAGTTGGAAAGGAGGTAGACCAAATTCTTCAAAGACTAAATCTGAAACAGAGCTTCATGTGGAGATATGATCCCTTGGACTTCATCTGCAATAAAAGACATAAAAACAAGATGGCTCCCTAAATTCACTACCGAATCCCTGAAATAGAAAAATATGCAAATCAATTGGAATGGGTGGAGAATACTTTAATGGACACGGATAGCACTGAAGTTGTTGTTGAAAACACTCTAATTGATCTAGAGAAACATCTTGATGAGGGTTCTTTCTAGCAAGTGCCAGGAGGATCTCAGGTCCAAGAAGAATCACAAGCCCAGGGAGAATCACAGGCACCAAGAGAATCAAAAGTACAAGAAGAATCAAAAGAAACGGACCTGTCAAAGGAGCCAAATCAAATAGGTATACCAGAGCCCACCATGAGTACCCCCCCCCAGTCTTACAAACTCCTCTAAATGAGGAGAAAAGCCTCAAGAGAAACAGGGAAGGGTCTACTCCCTCAAGAAGAGCAACATCACAGGCCTATGCAGAAACAATCCAGGCAAAGAGACAAAGAATAAATCCTGTTTCAGAACAAGAATATACAGAGGAGATAGCTGATGTTACAAGCACTGAAAGAGAAGGGAGCAGGCATGCCACTACCTCTGGAGGCATCCTAGAACCTTCCACATCACATACTCAAATATTGGAAAGACAACAAAGTGTGGACGTATCCTATTTGAGGATGCTAGTAGACAAGGAGTAGGATATCAAAGAAAGGTACGTAGAAATAAAAGCTAGAAATGAGAGGTTGAAATCCCCGACCTATGTACAGTACCTAAAAATGACCCCTACCAATCAAACAAGGCTCATGTCAGCTTATGATGTTAAAGATGGGAAAATTCATATGACATTCGTGAAGCCCACTACTCAGCAACCGAGAACAACAACAGACTTCAAAAAGATAGACTTCAAAGTACTAGCAAAGGACATTCATCCTATTGACTAGATTGAGCTGCACAAGCAGATAGGGGAGATGATTTACTCCACCTTGAAAGGGAAAGCCATCGTTGCTCACCAATTGCAAAACTCCCTGAATAATATATCAACACAGTTCCAGTTGGAGAAGGCCTCTTCACAGGCCAAAGATACCAGAATCAAGTCCTTAGAGGACTTAGTCATTGAGTTGGGACATGATCCCAAAGATGTAAAGGCCACAGAAAAATTAATAAAGAAGAAGAATGGTGATCTAGCTACTCTGAAGAAGCAGTTCAAGATTCCCTAGATGCATCGCCCACAAACAGTAGAAGTAGAAGTCTTGGAGGCACAAAAAGGATATGAAGAGCTCATGGACTTGGTCCTAAAGCTAAATGACCAACTAAAAGAGACAGAGAACGAGTTAGACATTTTGATTTAGTCCAAGCAAAGTGACCTGGAAACAACTTCCAAAGCTGCCATTCCCACAGTGACAACAACAGTTCCTTCTACATTGGCAACATCATTAGCACCAACAGCTCCACCTGCCACAACACTACCAATCACAATTGAATCTATAGCATCAGGAACATCAATAAAGAAAATAGCAAAGCTAGTAAAATCCATGGAGGAGATGTCCATCCAGGAAATAGAACTCAAAAAGCTAAAGGAGAAAGTGGCAAGCATAGAAACTAACTGTAATCTTGCCCAAATTCAACAAAGGGAAGAAACACAGAAATCCCTAAGGATGGGCGAGAAATTCAAAGTCTTCGAAAAAGATTTAACATTGTTGAAGCCACTAGAACAAACCAAAGAAATGCTTTGGGCCAATATCATTGACTCTGTCAATGGTATTTGGCCATCAATTCAAGTTATATTTGAGCAAACTGAATTGGTGAAGGTCGCCACTGAAGCTATCCAGAAAGTAAGGGAAGAGTTGGGCGAGATGCCTGAGGGTGCCAATCGACTCATCCACTTCCTGAATAGTAAGAACAAACATGATCTAAATGAGCTTGGTATAGAGGATAGGGCCGAAGCCATCCTAGAGGTCAAAAATGTTATTTACAAAAGAAACCTTATTCTAAACTTGGAAGAAAAGTGCCACAACATGCAGGTGGCCATTGACAGGTTTATGACCAAATTACAAATTTTGAGGGACAAAGGCCTTCCTAGTCCTATGGTCATCCATGATAAACTCATGACCCAATTGGACTACATTGATAGACTTTGGAAATTGGCTAAGGAACAAGCGAGCTCTTCAGGTATCAAAACCTTGCCAATAGGGAAAGTACTATATGACAATTTTGAAAACTTGTTCTTTTTAGAGGGTGAAGTGAAACATTTGTTTGTCGCTAAGCCTAATTTTGCTAAGTACCTAGATGCAGACGAAATTTACAGGAGAATATTGAAAGTAAAGTTACCTGAGGATGAATGGTGGGAAAAAATGACAAATTTACTATAAGTTTTACATCAAAAAGTTACCACAATAAGTCTGTAGGCAGCTAGATGAAATAGGTAAAGACAGAGCAACAGGGTCAAAGAGTATCAGTGAAAGATCAAACTGAAGAATATTCCAGCGTACAAATATCAACTAGCTTAAAGGGCTACAACCCAACTGCAAAAGCCAACACTACCACAATAAAAGGGACAACATGATGCAGTTTTCTATCTATCTCTATCTTCATGCTTGAGGATATTTTTATTTCCTAAATTAAATCTCAAACTGTTATGAGATATTTTGTAATTATTTTTTGTATAAATACTTCAAATTTTGAAGTATTTAGTGTGGATTCAATGACATTTCTATAGACTTTTTCTCTCAACTCAAAGTTCTATTGTATCAATGACTGGATTGGCTTACTGGATCAAGGAATAAAGATCATATATTTTACAGGATTCTTGTGTAAAGCGATATACAAATAAGTATTTTCTCATGTTTACTATTATTTCTCTTATGTGTTTCCATAATATTGTTTGTTTGTCTAAAATCTAAATGTATGACATGGAATGATATTTTAGAAATTGCTATAATGCACTTGCCTTGAATTTTTTACATTCTGAATGTTTTCTACTAAACTATCTTAGTTAGGGAATTCTAAATTGCTCCTTAGCTTTTGTAGTTTCTCCCCCTGGTCTATAACAAAGGATTCTTCAGTACCCTTTGTTCATGATCACTTTCTTTTCTTCATTCTGATCCTGGTCCAAGGATTCTTAGTTGCAATTTCACCCTAGTCAGAATCATCTCATCCATTATACCTGAATATTTGCCTTTTGCTTTGCCAGCCTACCCTATGAACGTTCCCTTTAATGATTTGGTCCAGTTATGCTATCCATTGATTGACTCCATAGCCCAATGGCTTGAATACCTAGCTCTATCCATTTGTTCCAATAATTCCACCACTCAACCTTCAATCTAAAATCAAAATCCTAATGAACACTAAGAACTAGCCTAAAATCTAATAAAAAACAAAGCTAAATTATAAAGAGAGAGCCCTCTTTGGACTTAGGTTGGCTAGAACTTGAGCCTAAAAGATTGGTTTGTGGTTACCTCGGACGATTCCTTCTTTTGATAACTTCTAGGGAAAACTTCTGAGTGAAAACATAGTGGCGACCATACTAGGGAACTCAAATCCTTAGTCTTAATAAACCTTTAAGAAATTTCAAATCTTTATTTCAAGCCTCTTGAAGGGTTTATTAGAAGTTATTTACAAAATTTCATAAAAAGAAAGTAATTAGAAAAACTTGAAGCTTTGGCTTCAAAAATAACTCACTATACTAAGGCCAATCCAGATCCAAACCCTACCCCAGCAGTGGATAATCCCAACCTAATTTCGAGAAGATCCAAAAGACAAGAAATTTCAGTCAGTCCAACACCTTCAATCAAAGCATATTCATTCCCTGATGAGTGGTTATTTTTAGAATACCTCCCCTTTGATGAGTCATTTGACCTTTCCCTATTCAGAACCAGGTCTGAAAGTGCACTTGATGACATAGTTCTAGATCCAAAGTTTATTGCGGACCTTGAAGTCCAAAAGGAAAATCAATCAATTGATGAGTATATTCTAAATTCCCCTTAGTCATCCCTTACTACTGCTAAGATCCATGAGCTTTCCAAACCAATTTCAACCACCCTTAGTTCACCATTATTCCCTTACACTTTTGAAGTTCATTCCTCACCCCCATTTGTACCTTCACTTCCCTACCAACCTATCATTACACATCAATCACCTATTCCTCCCAGTTCTCCATCAACTACTATATCATCTCCTAGTACCCCAACCCCACTTTTTAGCACTGCCCAACTTAGAGCCATGGCAAATAGATATGATCCTCTTGTGTTACCTGCCCCACTTGGTCCCATGCCACAAGATTACCAAAACCAAATTGTCCAATTTGATAACATAGGACCTTACACAACACAACATCATGTAAACAAAATTACCCACTACTTTGAGTTGCATCAAATTGATATTACAGATGTTCAAATGGGACTTTTTGCTTAGACTCTAGCTGGTGATGTAAGAACATGGTCTAGAGCTTTACCTAATAATAGCATGGACACTTTAGAAACATTTTATCAGAATTTTTTAAATAGATGGGAAAAAAAAAGAACCCTATGCAGGTCCTTTCAGAATATGAAAACATCAGGAGAGGACCAAATGAAACTGTCTAAGATTACTGCACTAGATTTAAGAACATATACAATGAAATACCAATTAATCTTAGACCCCCACCTGGTTTAGCTCTGATAAAGTTTCCTGATGGATTTGATACTGATATCGCCTTTCAACTCAGAGAGAGAAATCCTCCAACTTTAGAAGATATGCAGAGTGTAGCAGTTAGTGTGGAAGCTAACTTGCTAGTAAAAAGAGCTAGGGTTAGGAATGAAAGGAGAGGACCCTTGAAAGATCAAGCCTCACCCTCTGACCTCAAAATAGATGTTCTAACCAAGGGTATGGAAAATCTAATGGATATGATAGAGAACATTGAGAGGAAGCCTCAATGGGATAATCAACAAGCACCTCCAGTGAGAAATCCAAACTTTAGAAAGAATCAAAATCAAAATACTGGAAAGAATCGACCTGATCAGAATATTAGGCATCCCTTTCAAGAGAACTATGCTGAAACATCCCATTCAGATGACCATGAACAAGATACACACATTAACTTAATGGGATTGGATGATGAGGAAACTATCTTTTTGACCCAAGATGAGCAGGGACTGCATATGCTGCAACAGTTGTAGACCCAATTTGGAGAATCATTTGATTACAAGCAAGGGTATGATTCTGCCACTTTTGAAGTACATAAACAATACAATCTAAGGAGTAAAAGGAATTATGACACTCCTAACCGGGCCAAGAAAATAGTGCTAAATCAACCTAAGAAAATCAAAACAGTTCCAGTTACTAAAACTCTTCAAATCCTCCCTAGACCAAATTAGAACCCTTCTGGCCCCACCATTGTAGATATAACCCATGACCAACCCCCTGATGAGCAACCATCCACTTCAATCCCCTCCAAGGAGACAGTGGAGAAATCTCCAGACACCATATTAGATAATCCACAGAAAAAGACTTCAGATGCAGAAAAATAAGAGTAACCTACCCCAATTCCTGCTATGAAAATTCCAAGCACTCAAACAGAGAAAGCCCCTTTGCCTTTCAATTTGGGAGCAGAGGTGGCTAAACTAAAAATCTCAGTTCCCTTAACAGAGTTGTTTAAAAATGAAACCTATAAGTCTCAAATAAGCAAAACCTTAAACTTTGTTGAAAATGAAGACTCTGTTAACTTGTTTGATGATTAGCCTAAGCTTATATTTGGTATTGATCTTACTCGCAAACCAATAGAAGGAGGGATACCACCCTTTTATATTAGCCTTAGCATTCATGATAAAATCTTACACAATGCAATGTTAGATTCAAGAGCTTCACACAATTTAATGCCTAAATCAGTGATGGAAAAGTTGAATTTGGACATCACTAGACCTTACAAGGACTTATTTTCATTTGATTCAAGTCAAGTAAAGTGTCTAGGGTTAATCAAAGACCTGTTGTTTCCTTAGTACAATATCCTGCTAAGACTATTCTTATGGATATAGTAGTGGCTAACTTCCCACCTAAATATGGCATGCTATTGTCTAGGTCATGGGGGGCTAAACTCCAAGGATCTTTGTAACTTGACATGTCATATGTCACAATCTCAGTCTTTGGACGACCTAAAAAGCTGTACAGAGAGACCCTAATGAAATATGTGGTGAGTAGCTGGGACAAGCCTTAAAACTTCCCTATCTACTCCCTGCATTCAGACATTGATTATTTCATTTTATATAATGTTGAACAAACACAACAAACCACTTCAAACAGTATTATTTCAGAACCAAAAGAAATTGCAGTTACAACTAAAAAAGAAACTGTTCAAACTCAAGAGATTTCCAATAAACAAGATGATCAAAACACCTCAAACAAGGAAAATTTTCTTCCCCCTGACAGTGAAAATTATGAACATGAGATATTATGGCACCTTGAATTTGATGGATCAATGAACAAGTTAGGAGCAGGAGCAAGAGTGTGGATATATAATCTGGAGAATGATCACACAGAGGGCCATGCTTACAAACTGAATTTCAAATGCACTAACAATATGGTTCAGTATGAAGCACTTCTTTTAGGTCTTAAATTAGTTAGAAAGTTAAGAGCTATAAGAGTTTTTATCATGGCAAACTCTGAATTAGTAATAAATCAGATTAAAGCTGTATATATGACCAAAGACCCTACATTAAGTTGTTACAGAGGAACCATTGTAGAAATACTAAACACTTTCCTAGAAACCAAAGTTGCTATAATTCCTAGGAAGCATAATATGCAAGCTCATAGTTTAGCAATGTTTGCCAGCACTTGTAAGTTACCATTCCAATCTAACCATCAGTACACTGCTGAGGTTAGGCATAGACCTACTATCCCATATAACTTGAAAAACTGGCAAGTATTTGCTAATGACCAATAGATAAACAAATTTTTAACCTTAGAGGAGGGATTTGTAAATAGTAATATAGATACTGACATTAAATTAGATCCTAATTTTAAAGAGGAAATAGAAATTAATAAAATGGAAGATGAAGAGATAGATAGATTCCATCCCACTAAATTTACAAAATTTGATGTACAAAACCTAAAGCAAGTTGAAATTGATGAGATAATTAACGAAGATTCTGAAATCATTAATCTCAAAGACAACTTTTTTCCCAAAGGATTACCCCCTTTGGAAGATTTATTTGATTTAAATGATGACCCTAGAAAACCAAAGATGGAACCCTTAAAATCTTATATAGAGGAGTGTAATATAGGCACTAAGGAAAACCCAAAATTTATCAAACTTTCAAAGTCCTTACCTCCTACCGAAAAAGTGAAATACATTGAACTATTAAAGGAATTGCAAGATGTCTTTGCTTGGAGTTATGAAGACCTCAAGTCCTATGACAACAGCATCATACAACACACTATCCCCATAAAAGAAAATCAAAAACCTTTCAGGCAGAAGCTTAGGAGGATCAATCCCATCCTATTGCCTTCTATTGAAAAGGAAATCAGAAGGATGTATGAAGCCAAGATAATAGCACCAATTAGATTCTCTGATTGGGTTTCAAATTTGGTGCCAACAAGAAAGAAAACTGGTGAGATTAGACTTTGTGTTGATCTCAAGAACCTTGATAAAGTTTCACTCAAAGACAAATACCCTCTCCCTAAAATGGATCATATATTACAAATGTTAGTAGGGTCAACCAGAATCTCATTATTAGATGGGTTTTCTGGTTACAATCAAATTCTAGTTCACCCAGATGACTAGGCTAAAACTGCATTCACTACTCCTTGGGGCACATTCACGTATGTGAAGATGCCTTTTGGATTAAAGAATGGAGGGGCCAATTTCCAAAGAGAAATGGACATAGCCTTTGCTAAGGAAATTCATGACTTCCTAGTAATATACTTAGATGATATCACTATATTCTCAAAATTTGATAAACAACACTTGGATCATCTAAGGAAGGTCTTCATCAAATAAAGGAAGTATGGAATTTCTTTGAATCCTAAACAATCTTTATTTGGGTTAGAAGAGGGAAATTTATTGGTCCATACAATCTCTAAAGATGGTATCCAAATAGATCCTGCAAGAATTGAAGCCATCTTACAGATACAACATCCTAGGAGTATCAGGGAATTACAAGCCTTTTTAGGGAAAATCAACTTTCTTAGGAGATTTATTTCTAACTTAGCAGAATTAATTAGGTCATTAAACAATATGTTGAAAAAATATTCGACCATAAAATGGATAGTTGAGGCTAAGAAATCCTTTGAAGACATTAAGCTAGCCTTAACTAAAACACCAGTGTTGATCAGTCCAAAATTTGACAGGGATTTCATTTTATTTTCCTTTGCTTCAGAACAAAAAATTGTTATAGTCCTACTGTAGAAAAATGATGAGGGTTATGAACAACCTATTGCTTTTTTTAGCAAAGCCCTCAGACTTGCCCCTCTAAAATACAATATAATTGAAAAACAAGCCTTTGCTTTGGTCAAAACTATCAAAGATTTTAGAGTTCACATTTTATATTCTCATATAATAGACTGTCCCCAATTCAGTAATCAAGGATATCCTAATGCAGGATGGTCTAGATGGAAAGAGAGGGAAATGGATTGCTACTATATTAAAATATGACCTAGAAATCAAGCCAACAAAGTTAATCAAAGGCTATGGTTTAGCCAAGCTCATGGATTGTTATGAAACCAGCTCAAGAAAAGATAGAAAAGATAGATCAATGCCTTAGAATTTAGCCTCTTCGAGGGGACAACCTCCTTTGCATTACATAAATGAACAATTATTAGATGATTCAAATGATAAAACCTCCTTCTATATATAGGAGTCTAAGGAGTCACAATATAACCCAGTCGAGCTAACAATAATAATATAAAGCCACAAAAATAACAATAGAGGGATTCTATGGGGCACAGTAGTAACAATATGGGGGCAATACAGGCACAATAATATTAATAAGGGGTACAACTACAATAGTAATGGGGTAATCACTAGTATTATAGGGACCCAACATGCCCCTCTCCTTCAAAAAAGTGTTGTCCTCAACGCTTGAGTAATTCTAGACACTTCTGTATAAAATTCTCATCCTCCCATGTGGAATCTTCAGTGGATAAGTTCTTCCACTTGATAAAATACTCTGAAATTGATTGATTTCGTAGCCATCGAGTTCTTGTTTCTGTGACTGCTTCCGGTTCCAATATAATTTTTCCTTCCTCGTCAAGTTCTGGCAATATTGTTTGAACTGGGAGCTTGTCACCTATAACCTTCTTTAAACATGAATCATGGAAAACTGGGCGCAATCGAGAAGCTGCAGGAAGCTCCAATTTGTATGCCATAGTACCAATGTTTTGCAACACCTTGTATGGACCATAATACTTTGGTGATAATTTATTATCATTCTTAGCTTGCTTGAGGGACATTTTCTTATATGGTTGTAGCTGTAGGAATACCCAATCACCTACAGCAAAACATATTTCGCTACGATGCTGATCTGCCTCTTGTTTCATTATGTTGTGTGCCAACACGAGGTTATCCTTTAAGAGTTGGATGACTTGTTCTTGATGTTCGATGTGATGTTCCACTGCTTGAACCTTAGAATTTTCTCTTAAATATGATGTGATGGATGGTGGTTGATACCCATAAAGTGCCACAAATGGGGTGATTTTTTTTGCTGTATGGAAGGAAGTGTTATACCACCATTTAGCTAGACGCAACCATTTGACCCATTGTGTCTATTTACAAGATACAAAGCAACGAAGATATCCTTCCAAACATTTGTTTACTATCTGAGTTTGCCCATCAGATTGTGGATGATAAGATGAGCTATGAGCTAACTGAGTACCAAGAGAAGAAAATAATACTATCCAAAAATTTCCAGTGAAAATGGGATCTCTATCAGTTACAATAATCTTTGGATTTCCATGTAGCTTTTGAATTGTTTCCATAAATGCAGTAGAAACTGTACTGGCTTTAAATGGATGTGATAATGCACAAAAGTGTGCATACTTGGTAAGTCTGTCAACTACCACCATGATGACACTCTTTCCCTCAGACTTGGGTAAACCTGTGATAAAATCCATTGAAACCTCCTCCCAACGTTGGCTTGGAATGGATAAAGGTTGTAATAGACCCGGTGTCTTAATTGTTTCAACTTTATTTTGTTGGCAAACCAAACATTCCGCCACAAACTTTTGAATATCTGATTTAAGGCCATCCCAAAAAAATTGCTTCTTAACCCTATGGTAAGTTTTTAAAAATCCTGAGTGCCCTCCTAAGGGAGAAGTGTGAAATTCCATAAGAATCTTTTGTTTGAGTTGGGAATTCTTACAGAGGTATAAGCGATCTTTTTACCATAATGAATCATTTTGCCAGCTAAATGTATCAGACGTATTGGAATCTTTTTGTAATTTCGAATAAGTGCCCACACTTCTTCGTCATTCTTCCATTCCTCCCTTACTCCGTTTATCCAATCTGGTTAGATAATAGAAATGGCGCACAACAATGCTTCCACATCCTCATCCTTTCTTGAGAGTGCATCTGCCACCACATTTTGCTTCCCTTTTTTGTAGATGATTTCAAAGTCATAACCCAACATCTTTGTGACCCACTTTTGTTGCTCTTCAGAGGATAATCTTTGGTCTAAAAAGTATTTAAGGCTATCATGATCCGTTTTTACCTTGAAGTGTCTTCCCATTAAGTAGGGTTGCCATTTCTTAAGTGCATGGAGTATTGCCAACATTTCCTTCTAATAAATAGCTTTTGTAAAAACTTTCACTTGATTGGACGACTTTCAAAAGCAATGGGTCTTTCATCTTGCATTAGAACAACACCAATTCCATTTCCTGAAGCATCACATTCCACAATAAAGGTTTTTGTGAAGTCCGGTGTAGCTAAGACCGGTGCTTGGCACATTGCCTCTTTAAGATGTTCAAAGGCTTTTGTTGCTTCCGGAGTCCATGAAAATGCATCTTTCTTCAATAATGTTGTTAGAGGTGCTACTATTCTTCCATAATTCTTAACAAACTTGCGATAATACCCTGTCAACCCGAGAAATCCTCGCAGATGCTTCATGGATGTGGGGATTTTCCATTCCTTAATGGCTTTAATTTTGCTAGGGTCTACCTTAACTCCTCATGAGATACAATATGACCCAGATATTCCACCTCTTGTACTCCAAAGAAACATTTGGATCTTTTTGCATATAATTGTTTCTCCTCAAATAGTTGTAGCACCCTGTCAACATGTTCAACATGATCCTTCCAAGACTTGCTGTAGATTAGTATATCATCAAAAAATACTAACACAAATTTTCTAAGGAATGGTTCGAAAATTGAATTCATCAAACCTTGAAATGTTGAAGGTGCATTGGTAAGGCCAAAAGGCATGACCAAAAATTCATAATGACCCTCATGAGTTCTAAATGTTGTTTTCGGAATGTCTTCAATCTTCATTCTTATTTGATGATATCCTGAACGAAGATCAAACTTGGTGAAGTAAATTGTTGATCCATGCAATTCATCCAATAATTCATCAATGACAGGAATGGGAAACTTATCTTTAATAGTGAGCTTGTTGAGCCCCCTATAATCCGGACACATGCGCCATGATCCATCCTTCTTGTGCACCC
>APFE030858401.1:90219-120592 GCA_000404065.3 Pinus taeda
TGCTAACCTGAATGCCTTCTTTAATGAATCAGGTTCCCAAAGGCGAACATCATGTTGGATTATCCTTTAAAGACCCTATGAACACATCAATCCTATGCTCCTCTGGAATATCTTTTACCCTTATGTTCAATTTTTGGAACTCCTCAATGTGCTCCATATTGAACCCTTTTGTTTGAGACTTATCAATTGGCTAAAAAAAGTGTTGCTTTTTGTATCCTCATAATGTGCTGTCAATTCTTCCGTAAAAATTTCCCAAGTGATAATTTGTTTATGAGAGCAAAGCCATTGATACCATACAAATTGATTTGGTTCCAAATATAAAGTTTCAATATGTACCTTTTGTGTGCTTTTCACATTATTGAGATTGAAAAATTGCTCCATCTGTAATATCCATGTTGCGGAATCTTTGCCATCAAACTTCCTCATATCGATTTTTGGAATAAGGTGGGTCTTCGATCCACCATTAGAGTCTATGGAATCATGATTAACATTTCTTTTGTTCTCATCATGAGTTTCCTTTAGTACCCTTTCACCATTAGTGACCATTTCTCGTAGCAACTTATTCATATTTATCTTCAATTCTTCCATCTTATCATCCATACCATCAATTTTAGCGTCCATGCCATGCATCTTATCTTCCATGTCATCCATCTTAGCTTCACGCCCTTTATCTTAGATTCCATGCCATTTATCTTAGCTTCTGTTAGCTTTTGTGAGGCTGACATTTTTTGCACTTGGTCTTGTAATTTTGATATATCATGTAGCATTTCTTCCTCTTCTTCATGAGTCATGCTAGAGCTTTCAGGTTCCTTACTAGGTGTTTGCATTTTCTTTCCTCGAGGCATCAGTTACCAATAATAATGCTCTACTAGCCCTTTGAATTCCTTCAAAATAAATTTTCAAGCCAATCTTAAGCAAAAATTTAAAAAAATCTACACACCTTTTTTTTCTTTGTAGGAGCTCAATCTTGCCTCTGATGTATCTCTGTACTTTCAAAACATCCAGTTCTGAAATTGTGCCCTGTGGTATCCCTCTGTGTCCCCTTTCCAATGCCACCAGTCTAATCCCAATTGGATTCTCAAATGAAGAGTTATGCCAAATCTCCCATAGTGACCTTATTATAGACCTTTTCAGAAGAGCGAACTTGTATGAAGTTCCACGTGTCACTATTTGGACCTCTGGCTCCGAAAACTATCTAGAAGAAATTACAGTCCGTCCTCTTTCTGTACCTTTTTGCAAAATTTCAATCTAATGCTCAGAGAGAAATTTATGACAACTTTCCCCAGGTCACCTATTTGGAATGTAATTCAGGAGTCTGCAAAAAGACCAACTTCCTCAGATCATATCTCCGTAAATATAGCGCAAAAAGATCTGAAATTCGGACCCGAGCTGCAACACGATGTCTTCTCAAATCTGTTTTTTTTCCGAATTCTGAAACGTTGTAGACAAAATGTTAACACGAAAATGCCACGATGACCTATTTGGAGCAGCGAAACCCTAGAATCCAAAGCTCTGATACCAAATGTTATGAAACCAACTCAAGAAAAGATAGAAAAGATAGATCAACGCCTTAGAATTCAGCCTCTTCGAGGGGGAAACCTCCTTTATATTACATAAATGAACAATTCTTGGATGATACAAATGATAAAACCTCCTTTCTCTATATAGGAGTCTAAGGAGTCACAATATACCCCAGCCAACCTAACAATAATAATACAAAGCCACAAAAATAACAATAGAGGGATTCTATGGGGCATAGTCATAACAATATGGGGGCAATAGGGGCACAACAATATTAATAAGGGATACAACTACCATAGCAATGGGGTAATCACTAGTATTATAGGGACCCAACAGGTTTTCTTTTCATCTTGTCTACTCCTTTGTGATCTTGTCCATGCTTCAGAATATTCTTCTCATGGATGCTTCATTGTACTTGCTTGTATACATGCTTTGACCTAGTAGCGCATCATGACTTCATCATGATATTGCTTTTTCTTTTGTTGGATGGCTTCTTCATCACGACATCTACATAGAGTAGAATAATTTATCTATGCCCTTTATATCTCCAAGGCCTTCATAGGTGTCAAGGGTCCTTTCTTCCTTTATCAGAGTTGTCTTGCCTTCTTTCGGGAGATATCTTCAAAGTATCTTGTAAGATAGTGATTTTTGGTGATCATGGTGTTATTCCACATGCTTGATCTCTTTACTCGTTTTATTCTTATCAAATAGATAGGTCAACCATCTAATGCTTCTTGTGAGATCATTCCTTCATTGCTTTATTCCTGGACTTGTCAGCATTTCTTCTTTCTTCTTAGTCAGCAATCATATACTCCTTATGTGACCATATTCTTTGGTTGACCTTCATTGCGTTGTGGTACATGCCTTTGAGGATGTTCTTGGTGAAATAGATTCTTTCATGCTTGATCATGTTATAGAACTATCCCATGACTCAATAATATACAAGTGATAACATGATTAAACTTTTATGCATACATACCTCATCTTCATTCTCCTTTGATCATATTTTGGTGTAGCCCTTTTTGCTTCATCTTAGCTTTGCCTACATATCATCCTTTTCCTGAATCCCATGAAAGAGATTCCCAATGAGACATCTTCTTAGGTTCATGAACCTTCTATTGAAGATTCCATCATAGGATCTTAAAGACCCTTGTCTTGCAGATGTTTGTTTTCTTTTAATAATGGAGGTCTTCTAATATTCTTAATCATGACAAATTTTTCTTTCTATCGTGGATGAGACCCTATACTAGGTATGCTTTTTCTAAACGAATATTTTGAGCTATATCTGCCATGCTCCTATATTCTAGAATAGATTTCTATTCATGTGCTTTTGTTCTTATCATAAATGCTACATGTTCATGAGTATCTAGAACTCTATGTACATCATTATGATAGATTATAGAGGATGTTTCTAGCCATGCAATTTTAATTTATTCCTACATGCTCCTATCCTAGTCAAAAATTTGAAAGATGTCTAGAAGTAAAGAGTTTGACCTAGTCATAGTAGAGATCCACAGGATCGTCCTTCTTTCATTTCTTTCCTTATTCTTTCATCGCTTGAGTTATGTGAGTTTCTTCCCTCTTCCTTTTGTTGATGTTGACCTTCTTAAGCTTAGGACAATTCCTTTTGTAGTGTCCATATTCTTGGCATCCAAAATATTGGATTTTGGACATGTATTTGTTCTTTGTTCTTCGTGGACCAAAATTTCCAAATTTACCCTTGCTTTGGCAATGGTAGAAAAAACTTTCTCCTTTGATCCCACATCTTCTTTTGCCTTAATTCCGGTTTCCTTGGTCCTTCATAGAGACCACATTTCACTAAGAGTGGTTGCTTCCTTCTTGACATATATGCTTGATGTGAAGTTTCCCCACTCCTCAAGTAGAGCATTGAGTACTATAGTTGTCATCTCTGTGTCAGACATGACTTCCACAAGCTCTTGAAGTTGATCTCTCATTTCATATATTTTCATGAAGTAGGGAGATATTCCTTCCTTTTCTATCTTCATCGTGTACAATTCATTTCTTTGAGATATTACTTATTCGGTTGTGGATAATGAGAATAACTCTACTAGCTTATGATAAATTTCTTTCGATGTCTCAAATTTGGAGACATAGGGAATGAGAGAGTCTTTCATTGATTCTATCATAATCCTTTGAGCTCTTGTCTCATCCTTATTGTACTTGGCTAAGGCTTGAGTCTATTCATTAGCAGGGATAGTGATATTCCCTTTGACATGTTCTAGGAGTTCATTATCCTTGAGAAGTAGATCAGTCCTCTTCTTCCATGCAAGAAATTTATTGATACCTACCAATTTATTGCTTTCCTTGCAAAAATACATTGATGTATATTCAAAATGGGACATGTACTTACTTGATAGATTATTGAGATGTGATGGATTTGCTTCCTCCTTGAAAGCTTGATGGCTTGCCTTCCTTGAACTTTGATGTTCTTCAAGTTTCCTTCTCCAAGTGGACTTGCTTGATGATGAGATTTGCTTGAAGATTTGTAACTTGATGTAGGTCCTGCTTCAATCTGCTCTTCTTTATAGGTGACTTTAAGTAAGGATCTTCTTCTAGCTTTGTAGACCTCCTTGATGAATGATGGATTGTATACACTTCTTTTCCTTGAAGTGATTGAGACTTCTAGGATTGATGCTTCAACTTTGTATATGCTTTTCCTTGATGAGTGTTCTTGAGTTGCCCTTTTCTTGATGTGTCACCTTCACTTTGATACCATGTTGAAGAATCTAGGGTAGAGTAGTGTAGTATGATTCTTCGTTGCTTGATAACAATTTGTTGAGTATTTTTATTTTTCCTTATTAGATTATTCTTCTTCTTATTATTATTAGTTCATATGTGTTTGCTTCATCAAACTGCTACCAGAACATAAAAACAAGAACACAAGATATTGGCTCTCCACTAGGGCCAAAACCTCTCTTCTTTTGAGAGAAAAAGCCTTTAGTGAATTTCTCTTATTGAAGCTTCTATTGATCAATGCCATGACCTAAACCTCTGACAAAGAGATCCTCCAAGCACAAGTCAAGTCTTCACTCCTTTCTGCACCATATACCCTGGCACTTCTTCTCACACTTCTTCTGGCACTTCATCCTCCCTCTGTTGTCACTTCGTTCTTCTACTCCTTGGTAGTAGGCTCTCTTATACGAGTTCTAGAAGAGACTCTAATATTTGATCGTTAGTGAGATATTTCACTAAGATTATACCTTCATTATCTTGACCCAATCGAGCTTCTTTTTATGTATAGTGTAGACTTGATATAGTGGTACTCTAGCCCTACCTTATCATACGTGTGGGATGTTTCCTTTAAGATTTTAGGGCCATTTTCCTTCACTAGAGAGACCCTCTTCTTCGCTTGAGTATGGGGCATAATAGGTCTACGTCACTAGCCCAAACAAGGAAGAATATATAAATGTGATCTCACTGTTGATATAGCCGCAGACTATCCTTCATTTCTTCGCACATCTGACTTTGTATACCCTATAAAATAGTCCCTCAATCTTCAATTTTCTTCCTCCTTACTTCACTGACATAGTAGACCCTTTACCTCAACTTCCATCACTCTTCTTGTCCTCTTATTATTGCGGATTTTAGAGCTAAATTAATGTGTTGTATTTGGAGTGGACAACCTCTATAAATAGAGGATTGTCCTTCCATTTAGGCTGACTAGTCACCTTGTTTGTAGGCTGACTTTGGGGGTTGTTTTGGAGGCTAATTTGTTGAGAAGAATTCAGATAGTTTCCATGGTGGTGTAGCATGCTTGAAGGAGCTTTTGATGATAAAATTACATAGGAGTAGACTTGAATTTGCTTGGAGATTATCCTTTCGACTTAAGCATATATTTATACATGGTGTAACATGCCCTTAAGGCCTTCAACATTTTCTTTTCACTATTTGACTAACTTATAGCACTTTGACATGTGCTAGACCTATTTGAATGAGCAAGAAACTCATTGAAATATATTATAAAAATAATATTTGTTTTCTTGAATAAGTACAAATATAAAAAGTACATTGATGAAGACCGAACCTAGTTACATTTCCTTCAACATATATACCACCTCAAATTGTTTATTTCGGTTAGGGCACAAGATCCTATAGGAGGGCTCTCGATAAAAACCCATAAACCTCACCTGAAAAATAACATTTTATTTTATTTTTTTATATTTTAAAAGGTATACGCAGGTATAGTGTTATGGGACACCGATATGTACGTGATTTAGTATTTTCAAAGTCACGTATGGATTTTGAAATATTGTTTTTTAGTATAAAGTCAAGTCTACATGGGAAAAGGGACTGCCTAGGGCCATAAAATTGCATCAAGTCTACAGGAGTGTTGAATGATGCTATAAAAACGTCTTGATGAATGGTTGCAGATGATGCAACAAAAACATGACATCGACATGATGATATTTGGTGAGAGAATCCCTCTTGAGTCTTCAAACCAAGTGGAAGGAAACCTCTTTGAAATAGCTAAAGAAATAGAGGTAGAGAAGGAAGTGCAACATGAGAAAGTTGTCATTACAGAGCAGAAGGAGCAGAACCAATGTGGTTCTACTGATGTTTTAAATTACCATTGATTTCCAATGTGCAGGTAAACAAGAAGATTACAAAGAAGAGTTAAAGTTTTTTCAAGCATGGCTTGCAACATCATGTCTAGATGAGGTCTACGTAGAGTTTGCAACAATGAACTTTGAAGACAACTTTGATGATGAAAACATTAATTACTTTTATAGGTATTAGAGTCCTAAAGAGATGAATTTCTATTATAAACTTATCTTGCAGTAGATTGATGATGAAAAGAACACTACAAGAGATGACATGTTGCATCAATCCACATACAAGCCGATTTTTTAATAAATCTAGGACATGCTTAGACAACATGGAACAATGGAAGGGTTGCATCAACAAATGAAGAATATTAAATTTGAAGCCTACAATAAAAAAGAAAAATTTGAAACGATTTATAGGTTATAGGATCTTGAATAAAAGAAAAAGAAAAAGAAATCTAGATGATATCAAATTTTTAAATTGTAATCCTAGCTGAGACATAGACCAGTAAACATCTTAGTTTAAACACTTTTTGGGGTTTAAATTTAGGGGGAGTGTTGGAGAATCCAATTCCAACCACCCACTAGGTGTCACAACTATCCATCCAAGTGTCAGAGTCTGTTTTAGTTTATTCAAGTTCTATTGAGTTTAGTTCAGTCTCACTGCAGTCATTTATTACTGATGTCTCCAATGTAATCTTATTTAACTAATTTGTAATATTGAGAAGAACAATCTCTGCTCCATGTTTATTTTCATTTTTTGTCACTTGAAATATTCTTGTAGATGATGACACTAATATTTGTTTTACACCTGTAATGACAACAATGTTGTAAATGATGATGTTTGTGGCATCTAAAATTTTGATCAACTATATTATGATAACCTTGTGCCTTCAATAGAATAATATGTGTAAAAAGAATTATACTTGAATGGAAATATTTGAAGAAAAGAAACGAAGCAATGCAAATGGGTTCCCATTCCTATTGGACTGAAAGTCTGTTAGAAAGAGTTGTTGTAGAAGAAAGCATGTTAAATTATGCTAATTGGTGCCATGTGTTGCAGTGAAAGAAACTTGTTTTTAACTTGTTAGTTTTCCAAGAGGTATGTAACAATACTCAGTAGCAGCAAGAGTGCATAATTTTGATGGTTGTTATGAGGATTGAAAATTGGAAACAATTTATTAAAGGTAATCATAGAAGTAGGTGGCCATGGTTTGATGGGTGTTATGAAGATTTTTTCATATTAATTAGTAGGGTGAAACACTCTAATGAGCAAATATTTATATTTACAAGAGAAAAATATGCATGCGTGAAGGATGTCATATGGTCATTATGTGGGCCATATTAAAGTAATTTTCGTAGAACACTTTCTCATTATTTTTTAGAAGACTTGTGTGAGAGGATCATAAGTTGAGGGGCCAACCTATGTTTTATATGTCTAGGGTTGACCTAAACTTGTTTGAGGAAAAAACGATAGATATATGTGATAGTCTATCTAGCACTTCTTTAACATTGTTCTTGGTGCTTCTAAAAGATTGTATTAAGATTAAATTTCTGTTGGAGGAGGGTTTAGCATTCAATAAGGAAATCATAAAGATGGCCTACATAATAATAAAGTGTTGAAATTGGTAATAAAGTCTCCTTTGGAGATAGTGAAAAGTGCGTTTTTTCACTTTTTTTCTTATAGTAAGGGTTGGATTCTTTGTCGAGTTTATAGACAAGGATGGTTGAGTATATGGTTGGCATGATGATCCACTTTGTCGTTAATTTGAATTGGGAGAGAGCTATAGCAATCAATTTTCAGAGATGAGCCTTAGGTGGGAGGATTAGCTTCATGTTGGCTTAGTAGGTTGCCAATAATGCCAATGGTGGTATTGTTCAGATTGTAGTGTTCGAATTGATGTCAATGGGAAATACCTCTATGTACTTGATGTAATAAGTTTTCATGTTTATGATAGTGTTAGGAGCAGGTATTGAAGATTTGACGATGAGATATGAAGTTGTGTTACTGATATGGTGATGAATTGTTGAGCCAAGTAAAATTAGGGGAAAGAGGCAGATTAGCCATGTGAAATTTGTATGATGCAGCCTAGTTTCATCATTCATAATTTGCATCTATAAACATGTAGGTGAAAATTCCATGTTTGTGAGTTTGTGGATTCAAAAGGAAAATTCCTCGGGATAATTCGATGGTAAAATCCAATTGCAAACTATTGATCTAGTCTCCACCATCCTGTTTTGATCTAGTCTATGCATTATAGAGGGATTTGATCCACTTGTGGATCTAGTTAATATGATTAATCATTTGATCTATTCTATTCTATTATATAGGGATAAGTGCTAATACGTATAGGTGAAAAGAAAATGTGATACGTTTGAGCGTGTAAGCTAAATTTTTGAAGCACTAGCGGTTTGGTAATCAAGGTGTGTATTCCTATGTAACATTGATGAGATAGATGGAATGATTATTTTTTCCAAAGTGCTTAGTGCACTTATAATCCTATGTAATCCATATGGAGAAAAATGGAGTGAGAGTGCAATTTAACTAATGATTTGGCTGAGTTTTGTTAATGTTGAACCATCCATTAGTTCGAGAGTGACTTGAGATCAATAGTGGCCTAAGGATGAATAAGAATTGTGTTGGGTGCAATGGACAATGTATAGAGAATGGGATTGTATGCGGTAACCTACAAATGCAACAATAATCAAATCTACATAGATGAGGATTAAAGCAATGGGTCGAAATTGTTATGGTCTGCGTAATGTATACTCCTAAGAATGAGGAGGATGTTGTGGGATGATTGTAGTTGCAGTGGCATGGTAAATATAGTGTATGATTGTTCTACATTGAGCTATGGGATGTGTGTGTTAGTACAATGATCTATGTGTGTATTAAAAATGTGTTGATGCTACAAGTAAATATTTATGTGACTGGATTATTGTTGATCATGTTTGTAGAGGTTGTTATTGAACCCTTCTTTATATTTCCATATTAGTGCTAGGATTTGTAAGTTTGATATCTTGATGGTATGAGTGTGGTTTACAGTGTTGTTGAGTGTTATATATGGGTGGGTAATAGATCAAAGAGTGTGTTGCATGAGTATATTGGTGATGAGAGGGTTTGATGAGGGTGAACATATGTTGGTTTAGTATTGTTGACTAAGTTTGTTTTTGTTTGAGGAGAGTTTTGTTGATAAGAAATGTTGGTGTATCTTAGTGCTTTTATTGAAGATTAGGCCCGCTAGTACGAAAAGTGCATGAAACTGTGATCCATATTGTTTGTGGAGGTGAGAGCCTCTTGAAAGTAGTGGATCGCTGAAAAAAGGAGTAAGTGACTTACTCTTCCAATCACACTTACATTTAAAGTTTTTAAAGTATCTTACTCTTTCCATATCACACATAGTGATAACTACATTTAAGGTCTTCAAAGTTTGTGGAGTACATTGTTAATTGCAACTCATGCAAAAATCCATGAATCTTGAGTAATTGAAGGTGATACCGACTCTTAATGATAATCTTGTAAAATGCTTGATAACAAATAAGTGCACATTCTTCTTTGTGCACAATGATAATTAGCAGCATATAAAGTGAATATAAACCATATAAACTTTTATTCCAAATGCCATTTCCGTTTCCTTTTCACTTCATTTGCTTTTATCAACCAATATCATTTTACAATCCATAGTTGGCCAATGATAAATTTAATAACAACAAATTTGCATTTATCAACCAATATCATTTTACAATCCATAGTTGGCCAATGATAAATTTAATAACAACAAATTGCATATTAATTTTTTTGCAACAAAATCCCATGTTCAATTCTCTCCTTTTCACCACAATCATTACATTTTGTATACCACGTGCTGGTGGATGCCTGAAAGCGCACGCTGGTTAATATTCCTCAAAGTCGCTGGGATGGATGGAAAGAGGTATACCACCCATGTTTGAACGCAATTCACTGTCCCGGGTCGTTTGGCCTTCTTCGGTCTCCGACTCTGTAGAATCGCACCCATGTAGATAATGAAATTCTCACGCGATAGCACCCGTGTAGATATGGCGTTTGAACCACGTTTTAAAGCTGAAATCTCATCCGACTCTGTACAATGCTCTCACGCCATAGCACTCGTGTAGATAATGGAATTTGAACCACGTTTTAAAGGTGAAGTATCATCGTTACTCCAGGTCTTCTTAGGGCTAGGGTTCTGGTTACACAATTCAGCCCTAACTAACTCTTAATTTGGGAGCCACCAACTGCTATCCGGTGCCATTGAAGTTAGGTGACGTAATCCTCATCGTCGGGGTTGAAATTCATGTTGTTAACCCTACTTGCTAGGGTATAATTTATGTGGTTAACCCTACGTGCTGTTAGGGTATAATGGAGGCATCATAGAGTCACACACTCGATAACAGTAGAAATGGAATCACAAAAGAGACTTTGAGGGAGTTGTGTTTTTAGCCTTGTGAGTCAACAAAATGTGGGATGGCCTACTGATCTACAGTGTGCTCTTATCCTTTGAGATGTATGCGTGGGGCCCTGTGATTGACATTGCAATACAATACAATATTGCCTCCATCGATGCTCTATAAGAATGAAGGAGATGCTGCATAAGAGAGAGGGAGATGTGATGCAATTATCGCTTTTTGTGCCGGCCACCTATATTTCATAACTGCAACTGCTCTCTTAGATTCTTGCTGTAGTTACTTTCAGGAATGCCCTCTGTTTCTTGTCTTGACACAGTCTAGAGCTGCAGCGTTTCCCTTTCTATAACACTTTAACAATTTCGATTATTGTTCACTTGTGAATACCGAGGGCCAACTTGTGAGTATTGGGTACTAAGATGAAGAGTCACAGTGTTTTGAGCTGCGTGCTCTTCGTCGGAATCCTCTGTATCAATGGTGGGGCGGCCGCAAAGCCATTTAGATTTAGATCCTTGTTTGCTGATAATTATTCTAGAGAAGCAGAGGCTGGCAGTGCCAATACCAGTACCACTAGTGTGGAAAATGATCCAGAGAGGGTTGTGCAGATGGTTGAAAGGTAAATTCAATCTTTTAAGTGCATTAATAATTTTAATGGTGGTTAATAACGTTTGAAGGTAAGTTTGTGCGTGAAATCTGATTTATTTGTGCTGGAGTTTTCCAGAAGTATTAACGAGAGCGTAACAAGGCGGGAGCTGGGGTATCTGTCATGCGGAACAGGTAACCCGATTGATGATTGCTGGCGTTGCGACTCCGATTGGGAGCAGAACAGACAATGCCTCGCAGACTGCAGCATTGGATTCGGCAGGAATGCCATTGGAGGCAAGAACGGGAGCTTTTACATTGTCACGGATCCCAACGATTATGATGCGGTGAATCCTCGGCCGGGCACCCTGCGTCACGCAGTGATTCAAACAGAACCCCTGTGTGTTGGAAACTATAATTTCCCCTGTGCGCGCGGGAGGCCAGCAGTAATGGCGCGCGGTCAGCAGTCAACGGAAACAGAAAACCACCCAGCGGCAAATCAAAACCAGCGGTATCATATCGCACCACCCTTCAGCGTAAAGCAGTTTCCAAGCAACGAGCTCCGATGCAATCTGGAGCTGACAACTGTCCAGCAGTGACGCTCGCATGACATCAGCCACTGACACCCATCGGAAGGTATCACTCGGTTAACTTACCCCGCCCGATATGCATCCGATCAACAGTGATTGTCCTCCGCCGTTCGATTGTCAGGTAAGGTCTCCGTGGTTTACACTCACCGAAGTACATACGGGCCTGTCAAAATTAAATACAGCATGGACCACATGATATGGACCATACCTTATATTAAAACATGTTTGGTAAAAGTTTCAATGTTTTTATAAGGCGATTTAATACAGAGTATGGGCGGAAATACAATATAAGTTTATTTTATTTTATTATTCGTACACATGTAATGTAAAAACGTTGACTGTGTGTTATGTAAAAAAAACACACGGGGTTTGTAATGTCATATTGCATCGCACGGGGAGAACAAAAAAAATGGGGGGCTCGCAGCAGCCAATAAAAAATACCCTGGATTGTAATTTGAAGAGTTCTTTATTGGTGTGTGTGCGGGTGTTATGTAATGGCACATGAGGGATAAAAAGAGCAGAGCCCAAAAGCACTAAAATGTGAATCTCACATAGTGAGATAGAAGAAATTGGATTCGCAGCAGCGAATGGGATATAGAGATTAATTTTGTATTGCAAGGGAAGGAATGCACAGAAGTGCAAGAGTAATTTTTGGGTCTGTAATGTAAAAGGGATTTTATGCACCAGAGTAATTTTGTATGTAATGAAATGTAAGAAAAAGGAATGCACAGCAGTGCAGAAGGAGAAAAAGTGAATGAAGAAAACCAGGGGCAGTTTTGGTTCCAAAACCATGAGTTGTTTCACACAGAAGTGAAAAGGTAAATGTGTAAATCCCTGTAAGTTTTGTTTTTCACACAGCAGTGAATGTAAATGAAATATTTACACAGTGGTGTAAAATTTCATAGGAGGCAGAGTAAGTCTTGTAAAATGTCTTGGTGAATCCTCTGAGTGAAAGAGGATGAATGTCTCAGTAAATTCTCAGGTGAAAACAGAGTTTTGGTTTAATGTTGTTTTTGGTAAATCCCTCTCAGCAAAGAGGATAAATGTGTAACTGTGAATTTATTTTAATGAATGGAAATATTTTATGGTGGTGAAATACTCTGTTCTCGGCTATTTTTTTAAAAGGGTCCTCTGAGCAAAAAGATCTTGGAGCAAAGGAAACATAGCATAGCCTCTGTGTTTTATATTTTGTGGTTTTGGTATTTTCCCATCACAAACAGAAGCAAAAATATCCAATGGTGGTATCAGAGCTAGTCCAGGCTCTTTGATGGTGACAGAGCAGGTTTATGCTCTTTGAAGTGTCAAAGAAGATGAAGGAAAGACCCTTGTTGCAGCAGCAGTAAAGCTTCTCCAGCTGTGTGAAGTTTCAGCCAAAGGGATTCAGGTATTTCTCAAGTTTTTGAGTTGCTGTTAAAAAAACAGTCAGTGGTTTTAAAAACACAGTCAGGGATTTTAAAAATTGTTAAGAATGGCAAGGTCAAAGAAGAAAGTGTCCAAATCCCCTAAGGTTGTGTCTCCCTCCTCTGTTAAAATAGAAGACAATCTATTTAAAAGCATTTTATTTGAGGGTTTAAAGTTCGATGGGGACTTTGATATATGGGAAATAAAAATGAGGACTTTCGTAAAGTCTGAAGACATTGAAGTTTGGGAATCAGTGATTGATGATAGTAAAATGGATGGAGAATCCAAGGAATATAATGCAAGAGCAGCAAAGATAATCCTGGATGGGCTGCCTGATTCTGTAAAGAAGAATCTAGGAAAATATTCATCAGCAAAGGATATATGGGACAGACTGCATGAGCTTCATGCAAAGGGAGCACTGACCATGATCATGAATCAAGAAGGAAATTCTGAACCCATCATAGAAGCTGAAAATGAGAAGGTTGACCTCATCAAGATTCAAGTGCAAGAAAGGGATGAAGAGCTTGCCAAGCTTAAGAAGGAACTTGATGAAAGCAAAAGGAAGCATCATGAAGAAGTCATATCCATGACAAATCAATTAAATAAAGCAAAGAAGCAGGAAGATGCCTTGTCAAGTCAACTTGAACAAAGGCACAAGAGAGTGAACAAACTTGTAGAAGAGATTGGACAGTACAAGGTAGAGATATCCTCCCTTAAGTCTGAGCTACAAGAAGCCAAGAAGCAGGCAGAAGAAGCCAAGAAGCAGGCACAAGAACTGAAAAGAAAATGGAGAGCAGTCAAGCAGAAATCTCCAAAATGAAGTCTGATATAATCTCTTTTAAAATAGTAGCAGCTGAAGCTACTCGTAGCAAGGAAGAAACTGAGGAACAAGTTACAAAGAAGAATGCTGAGTGTGAAAGATTAGAAGAGGAGATTGTCCTCCTCAGGAAGAAGGTTGAAGGGATGAACAAAATCATGAAGAGCTCTCAAGCTTTGGATGACATGCTCAGCTATCACAGATCTCCGTCTGATAAATCAGGACTTGGGTATGTAGGTGAATCCTCAAACAAGGAGGAAAATGCTTTAAGCAATGGAGATGTGAAGAAGCCAGAAAGAAATGGTGATGCTCCTAGTTCCAGCAAAGGCAAGGAGAAAAATGAAGGCTGTCATAGAAGAAATCCTGCTCCAAGTAGACAACCAGCTCCAAGAAGAAATTTAGCTGATGGGAAAAAGGCAAGAGGCAATGGTGATCATCAAAGGATCTCAAGGCAGCAAGGCTTCAGAAGTACATCAAGGAAACCTCCATCTCCCAGGTACCAAAGTTCATTTTTTGGTTATTGTTATTCTTGCTCAAACTTTGGTCATATGGCAAAAAACTGTAGAGCATTTCATGGAGATAGATGTTGTGGTCCCCGACAATCTCCAAGAAATAATTTCACAAGAAGAAATCATGAATTTTTATTCATGAACAATGTTGAATGTTTCAAGTGTCATGACATTGGGCATATGGCACGAGATTGTAACTTGACATGGGCTCTTACACAAGCTAGACCCATGCAAAAGAAGAAAGTTACACAAGTATGGAGAAGGAAGGAAAGACAATCTGAAAATTCATTGAACTCCCAAGTGGATCTAAATTTATTTTGAGAAGAGTCTGCCAAAAGAAGACAAGCACACATTAAAGGGGAGCTTGTAATTTTTGAACTGTCTTAACAGTCACTCTTTGATGAAGACTTTTTTTTAAGGGACAAATATGAAGTTAAATCTGCCATAACAGCAGAGAAGAAAAAGGAGCAGCGCTCAAATGTGAAGTGTAGCAGCGCAATAAGAAAAGTGTGCAAAGCATGGAGACCCTCACAGCAGTGGGAAGAAAGAACATAAAACATCAGATTTTGAATTTTGTTATGGAGCACATGCATTTGAAGTGCATAGCAATGGAAGGTAGTTTCCTTCTATGCAAAGAAATGCATAAAGAGAAACAGGGACAGCAGATTATTAATGCACATGGGTGATTGATAATGTGTGGTAGCAGAAAAATGAAAGGTACTGCACAGCAATGCATTGTGTAAAAAAAAATAAATGAAGACTAAGATTGTGTGAAGCAAGGTGTAAAGAAAAAGGCAGCAACCCTTGTTAATTTATTTTGTTTTATTGTGTGGAGAATGCAGTGCAAAACAGTGTGAGAATGATTTCTCTCTATGTGGAAGTAATGGAGAGTAAAGAGTTAGTGTATGGGCACACAACAGTATGATGAAACAAAAGGCAGCCACAGTGCAAATTGCAGAGGCAATGCAGCAGCAAATAAAAACCCAGGATGACAGAGTCTATGGTTATGGGTATGGACAGCAATGCATAAGAAAAGGCAGCAGCGTGATGGCAAGAAGGAGATGCACAGTAGTGCGAAGAAAATGAAACCAGAACTAAGAGAGAGTGCAGAAATGTGTTTTTACACAACAATGCATAAGAAAAGGCAACAGCTTGAAGTTTTTGGACAACAGCAGATGTAAGAAATGTTTACACACAGCATTGTAAATTTGTAAGGTGGGACAGAGTAATTGTTCCAGAAAAGACAGAGTATTATGTCTTTGAAGAATGCACAAGAATGCAGAGTTTGCAAAGAAATGTAAGTGAAGTGCAACGACACAACAACAAGTGTAGACACAGCAGTGTGGGGTAGATGCAGCAAAGAAGATAGCACAACAGTGCAGCAGAGAATATGCAGCAGCATAAAAGAACAAGGTAATGAGTATGCACAACAGTGCAATGAATGTTTTGTTTTGAAACTGCATCTAAAGTAGTGTTTGGCGTTAATCCCTCCGTGAGAGGAAGAGAAGTTCTTAGTGTATCCCTCTGTTAAAGAGGAAGGTGCTTTTCAGCACAGTGTCATGGTGAATCCCTCTGTCAAGAGGAAGATGCTTTTTAGCATACACATGGTAAATCCCTCTATCAAGAGGATGATGCTTTTCAGCATAGTCACAGGTAAATCCCTCTGTCAAGAGGAAGGTGTTCTTCAGCACATTGGTATGGTGAATCCCTCTGTCATGAGGAAGGTGCTTTTAAGCACAGTTTCAGGTTAATCCCTCTATTAAGAGGAAGACTATTTTGTTGTTTGTGGAACTGCATCTGAAGCAGTGTTAGTGAATCCCTCTCTTAAGAGGAAGATTTGTTGTCTTTGGAGAATCCCTCTAGTTTAGAGGAAGATGCTTTTTAGCATAGACAGGTGAATCCCTCTAGTTTAGAGGAAGATGTTTTTCAGCATAGACAGTGGTGAATCTCTCTGTTAAGAGGAAGACTCTTTTGCAACAGCAGCATGTGAAGGAGTTGAGGAAGTGTTTGGGTAAGATTGAATGCCCAGCAGGTGAAATTAAAGGGGAGTGTTGGAAACTATAATTTCCCCTGTGCGCGCGGGAGGCCAGCAGTAATGGCGCGCGGTCAGCAGTCAACGGAAACAGAAAACCACCCAGCGGCAAATCAAAACCAGCGGTATCATATCGCACCACCCTTCAGCGTAAAGCAGTTTCCGTGCAACGAGCTCCGATGCAATCTGGAGCTGACAACTGTCCAGCAGTGACGCTCGCATGACATCAGCCACTGACACCCATCGGAAGGTATCACTCGGTTAACTTACCCCGCCCGATATGCATCCGATCAACAGTGATTGTCCTCCGCCGTTCGATTGTCAGGTAAGGTCTCCGTGGTTTACACTCACCGAAGTACATACGGGCCTGTCAAAATTAAATACAGCATGGACCACATGATATGGACCATACCTTATATTAAAACATGTTTGGTAAAAGTTTCAATGTTTTTATAAGGCGATTTAATACAGAGTATGGGCGGAAATACAATATAAGTTTATTTTATTTTATTATTCGTACACATGTAATGTAAAAACGTTGACTGTGTGTTATGTAAAAAAAACACACGGGGTTTGTAATGTCATATTGCATCGCACGGGGAGAACAAAAAAAATGGGGGGCTCGCAGCAGCCAATAAAAAATACCCTGGATTGTAATTTGAAGAGTTCTTTATTGGTGTGTGTGCGGGTGTTATGTAATGGCACATGAGGGATAAAAAGAGCAGAGCCCAAAAGCACTAAAATGTGAATCTCACATAGTGAGATAGAAGAAATTGGATTCGCAGCAGCGAATGGGATATAGAGATTAATTTTGTATTGCAAGGGAAGGAATGCACAGAAGTGCAAGAGTAATTTTTGGGTCTGTAATGTAAAAGGGATTTTATGCACCAGAGTAATTTTGTATGTAATGAAATGTAAGAAAAAGGAATGCACAGCAGTGCAGAAGGAGAAAAAGTGAATGAAGAAAACCAGGGGGCAGTTTTGGTTCCAAAACCATGAGTTGTTTCACATAGAAGTGAAAAGGTAAATGTGTAAATCCCTGTAAGTTTTGTTTTTCACACAGCAGTGAATGTAAATGAAATATTTACACAGTGGTGTAAAATTTCATAGGAGGCAGAGTAAGTCTTGTAAAATGTCTTGGTGAATCCCTCTGAGTGAAAGAGGATGAATATGTCCCAGTAAATTCTCAGGTGAAAACAGAGTTATGGTTGAATGTTGTTTTTGGTAAATCCGTGAAAACAGAGTTATGGTTGAATGTTGTTTTTGGTAAATCCCTCTCAGCAAAGAGGATGAATGTGTAACTGTGAATTTATTTTAATGAATAGAAATATTTTATGGTGGTGAAATACTCTGTTCTCAGCTATTTTTTTAAAAAGGTCCTCTGAGCAAAAAGATCCTGGAGCAAAGGAAACAGAGCATAGCCTCTGTGTTTTATATTTTGTGGTTTTGGTATTTTCCCATCACAAACAGAAGCAAAAATACCCAACACTGTGGATTATTTTCCAGAGAGACATGATCATCCAGCTGAAGGAGGAATTGATCATGAACAGTTACAAGACAATAGACGGAAGGGGTGTGAATGTCCACATTGCAAACGGGCCGTGTATCACCATTCAGAATGTGAGTCACATCATCATCCATGGCATTCACGTTCACGACTGTAAGCCTGCTGGAAATGCTATGGTCAGGGATTCTCCCACGCATTATGGGTGGAGAACCATGTGCGACGGAGATGGCATCTCCATCTTCGGAGGAAACCACATTTGGGTGGACCATGTCTCCTTGTCCAACTGTGCAGACGGTCTCATTGATGCCATCATGGGATCCACTGCTATTACCATCTCAAACAACTATTTCACTCACCACAACGAGGTACGTCATGACATGAACAACGAATTTCAATTTGAATAGGAGTCTGTATAATCAAAGAATGTGCCTCTCATTCAATTCATTCTAATTCGACGACCCACTGTAATGTCATCATGAAACAATTATAACAGTTGATCCGCCTTTTTGTGTTGAAAATTTCAGGTTATGTTGACGGGTGCTAGTGATAGCTACACTCCCGATGTTAACATGCAGGTCGCGATTGCATACAACCATTTTGGAGAAGGTCTTGTGCAACGAATGCCAAGGTAAATATATAAATCCTCCATTCGATATTATTCCACTACTGTTGAAGTCGTCTTAACAGGGAATGAATAACTATGAATTGCTTGTATTGCCCAGAAATGAATGGCTTATATAAATAAATGAATGAATGCAGGTGCAGGCATGGATACTTCCATGTGGTGAACAATGATTACACTCACTGGGAAATGTATGCAATCGGGGGGAGTGCAAATCCCACAATCAACAGTCAAGGGAATAGGTTCTTGGCGCCTGCAAATGCTTCAGCGAAAGAGGTAACAAAGCGGATAAACAAGGAGTTTGAACAATGGAAGGATTGGAACTGGAGATCAAAAGGAGATATGATGCTCAACGGTGCATATTTCACTCCATCGGGAGCAGGGGCGTCTTCGGCGTATTTAAAAGCATCCAGTCTAGAAGCCAGGCCTGCAACGCTTGTTGGGCCATTAACCCAGAATGCAGGGGTACTCTCCTGCAAGAAAGGAACTCGCTGCTAACCAGTTAGCTTGTCCACCCAAGCTGTAGCTGTGAAGTCGGGCGGGGACTAATTATTATTTTGGCAATCCAGATATTTGTCTCTAATGATTCCCATTAGCATCTTCTGTAGCTGCAGAGATGCGGCATTTACTCTGGTGGTTAGCCCTTACCCGAGAGATGCGGCATTTGCTCTGGTTGTTTAGCCCTTTACCCGAGAGATGCGGCATTTGCTTTGAAGGTTAGCCCTTACCCGTTTTCCTTAGCAACGACCAAATCCAGCAACAGAATTAGTGTAAAGTGAGTCCTTTATTATATTCTATTATTTATTTATAAACAAATAAATGAATAGAGTGGCGTGTTTCCAATTTTGTTTCGTGGGATGAATTTTTCAATCATCATTTTTAAAATGCGATTTAAATAAACTTATTCAAATTATTTTATTTGCCATTAATTTTCGCTTTTAAATTCATATAATCAAATCATGACACATTGTCAAAGGAGACAGACAGATCCATGATCAAAAGATTACACTTTGTCCTCATAATATTATGACATCAGCTACACGAACTATCAATATTATTTGGATGCGTTTATATTCAATGTAAAAATATTATCATTCATTATAATTATACTCTCGTATATCATGAGACAGGTCTATAATAAATATAAGAACATTATATACATAGAAATGATTATGTGGGTTATTAAAATATCTTTGCATAATTATAAAATTAATTATGCATTATAAATTTTTTATAATTAAAGGGTATATAAATTATAAGAGGAGGTATGTATGTAAGCATTTTGGTTTTTAATTTTTAAATTTATGTGGGGATATTTTTCTAAAACTTTTTCATTAGTTTTTTAATTATATTTTTGGAGGTAAATATTATTATAATGTGAATATTTTATTTTTTATTTTTTATTGAAGTTTGGTCATGTTTTGGATGATACAAGTGTGCCCCATCATATAAAAGGTATATTAAGAATTAAGGAAAATGATTGATTTAATAAGAGAATAATAAATTATTTTTTATAATAATGTTATTGTATTAAGAATTTTAATAATAATATAAATAATACAAAATTGAACATTGAATAAAGAATATTGTAGATATATGAGTTTTTCCTTTTATTTTTTTTCCTCAACTGTTGTAAATATATTTCTATTAAAAGGAAAAAATATACATAGTAGTTACATCCAAACATGGGAAACGAAATACATCACAATGTCATTGTTGCTTGCCCAAACAAGAGACCATTAACAGTATGAGTCCAAGTGCCTGAAAAAATTGCAGCACATCCACGTGCAAAAAATCCACAGAGCACAGTAGTGGCAAGCAATCCGAAGTACAAGTATGTGAAGATGCAACCTCACCTCCTTGCCCGCACAGTACGTAGCTCTGCCACCACAGAAAAATAAACCTACATTTATAACTACTAAACTTGTCAAACATCCTCCAATGTCCTTCGTTGTCCTCTCACCATGCCATAACATAATAATGCCACCTGTAGAAAAGGCTCCCTTACAAGGAAGCTATCTTGTCACAAAGTTAAATATTTAGTATATTATTGTAAATATTATCATAAAATAGAACTAATAGTATAGTTTATTATATATAATACAATGTACTATATTAATATATATAAGATAATAACAATATGCATATTTGAAAAGTAAATTGAACTCTATTAGGGTTTTCTACGAGCGGGGAATACCCCCCTCCTATCATAATTTCGTTTATGGAGATGCAAGATTTACATATTGGTCAATGTGTATTGGAAATCCATCTTCACTCTTGAGGCAACAAGGTGATAGATTGAAGGGGTCATACCCTTCTTTAGATCCATGGATAGATGGCTCCTCACAATCATGTGTTTCAAACGAGTTTATATCAAAAGTGGCTATTGACCCTAAATATGAGGTGAAGCCCAACAAGATTGGGGAATATATTCATTTTATGCAACATCACAACCCTCATTGGCAACTTCATGGGTTTTTGGCCCATGAAACCAACCTTGGTAATATGGATTGAAAACAAATGGAAGAAAAAGGGCTTGATCAATTTCGAGTTGGGGGCAAAGAGCTTCTTCACCATCTTCTCTGCTAATCATGAGGATCACACTCAAATACTGGAGAATGGATTTTACTATTTTAATTATTTTGGATTGTACCTCTAGTTCAGGGAGGAAGCTTCAACCAGTATGAGGATTTAAAATCTATGCCAGTATGGATCCACCTTTTATCACTTACAAAGGAATTTTGGGAGGGAAAAAACCATTCAAAGAATAGGTATTCTGTGGCAATATTTTTTCAAAACATTAGAAATTACAAAAAGGAGGGTATATACACCATGTGCCTAGATTTGTTTCCCTACACTTGAATCTGAACACATCCCCTTATGTTGCCCAAAATGCCACAAAATGGCCACCTTTTCTACGATTTTTCTCTGTAGATAGTTGAGACTTGCTAGAAATATGAATCCTGCCCTCATAATGACTATGAGAGTTTTGTCAATCCCATTCAACAACGTTGACAACCTAGAACACAGTCATCTAAGGAGACCATCCTACAAGTCACAATTAAATAACCAATTACCTTTAAAATGTACTAACAAAATTACCTTTAAAATAACCAATATAATTCAAGATGGTGATGTCATACCTAGGGGTGAAGATTATGGAGTGAAAATAAGAAAACCATATTTTTAATTTTAATTTTGGCTTATCTCATTATGGGTTTACTGAAATGTCAGGTGTAGAAACCTGTTGGGTGTCGAATTAAATTCCATACCCAACAAGTACCCACTCTACATACTTATGATTAGGCCCACATCGAAAAGTAATGAAAAAGAATTAAAAAATTAAGTGACATTATTTTTCCATGTATTTTAATTTCTTTTCGATGTGGGTCTACTCAGAAGTATGCAGATTGGGTACTCTTTATGTGTGGAATTTAATTCTGCATCCCACAGATGTCAACACCTAATATTTGAGTATACTCATAAGGATATAAGTCAAAAAGACATTAAAAACTAGTTTCCTTTCTTTTTCTTTAAAAATTCTTAACTCTTACTTTATTATTTTAACCATTATTTTATTATTTTCCTTAAGAATCCTGTTTTAGACCTAAAAATTCCCTTAATGCCAATATCCCTCAAGTAGCTATGCTTCTAGACCTGATTTAGGAATTCATGTGCACTCTTTCAAAGACCCCCCTAAGCCTAAAAGAAGATAATAAAATGGGACAATGAAGCAATAAGCAGTTACATTGAGAAGTAGTTGAAATTTTCTAAACTTGGGAAGATCACGCTCATGACGGAAGAATTTCCCTCCAAATTTCTTCCTCCATAATGAAAAATGATTCCTAGTAAACAATAGTCCTAAATTGTTGAGCATAATATTGCAATTGATGTCAAATGGGAAAGGATAGCAAATGCATGGTGTGTCAAGTTTAGTGAGGAGTCTTATACTTGTTGTAGTCTTTAGTAGAGAACCATCATAGTAGAAGGATTGTTAAAGAAGCTATAAAATCTTATAACTATGGTGATTGGGAGTCTCACGTTTTAAATGCATTTTTTCCTTATTAGATCAACTGATATGCTCATAGTAATAACATAGTTGGATAGTTCTTGTAAATATCTTTCCAACAATATGTTGAAGTCTTAAAAGGCCTCTATAATAAAAAAGTTATGGTCAATCAAAGTTAGTTGGCCAAAGTCAACCGCGTGACCTAGTCATGGGTCCTAGTATTAAGCAGTCCAGTTAGCGTATATGTGGTGCAGGAGGTACAAGTGGTAGAGTATCATTGACTGAATTTAAGCTCAAGATGTACAGTGTGAGTCCTACCCATGATATGTGATCTTGGCAGTTCTTCCTCGGATGTTACGAAGACAGGCACAAATGAGGATGAGCTAGGATGACAGGGAGTAGGGAGGACGTCGCTGACACTATCAAAACGTGGGTCAATATGATCACTAGGATCCCCAGGAGGGTCAATGATATCACAAGAGGTGGAATATGATATGAGAAACCTTCCACCCAAGGTAGGCTCGAATCTAAATTATCAAGATAGAACCATGGGTTTTGCAACATGCGTTTAATATCCTCTAGCCCAAAAAACAAATTCTAATTTTCAACTTGTTTATCTTTGAAGATTGAGCATAGAAAGGTATCCATCTGTTGATGCAATGCCTGAGATAACAAGAAATGGAGTCTCTTCCTATGGAATCTACCTAGGTTTGGGACCCTTTCCAAATCAACAGCAGTCACCTGAGTCTCAGAATCAAAATGGTAGGGGCACTTCTTTGTTTCTTTTTCATCAAATAAAATAATTTCTCACCTCACTTCTAGAGGAACGACATCAAAAAACATTCCAATAGAGTAAATGTAATACCCCTCCACTGTTATGGAAACATTTTATTTTTTATTGGCTATTGTTAGAATGTTGGCTAATAAGCCATGATGAATTGATTATGAGGAAACGTTAATGTAATTAAATAAATAAATTTGATGAATAAAGCTGAAAATTGTGTGGAAAGAAACACTGGAGTAAAAAAGATGCTTCCCAAAATCTAAATACCAATGGAATGGATATGATTTTATTAAAAAATCCTTAAATAAATATACTGAGTTGAAGATAAATACTGAGAAAAACACTGTGGGAGAGAAAATCAGGCTTTATGAGGAAAAACAAAAGAAAAGCCTAGCTTGAAGGGTGAGCATATCCCTAAAAGGCGAGACTCTACCAAGGAAATCTACTGGAAAGAAATGTTAAAAACACATTATGTGGAATCAAAGGGGGTTATTGATTCCAGCAAGGAACATCTCAGCTCGGGAGTGACCAAAGGTTGGTCCAAGGTTGGGTGGATCATTGTTTTCACAGGCACGATTTCCAAACTAAATTTTTGGTTAGATATTATGATTACTATTGCTATTTTGACTATGGATTGGAATTAATCATAATTTCTGCATCATTAGAATTAATGGCAATTTTCCGTAATGAGAATACCTTCTGTAGTTTTATTTTTTTATGAGGATAAATTTATAAATTGCTGAATTTAATTCTAATTTTTTGTGATAAGAATACCTTCAATGGTTTGGTTAGGAGAATATAGAGTTTGATACATACAGAATCATAATAGTGAAGATGAAAAGTATTAGGGTAGAGGCTTGCATAAAAGATGTTTTGTGAATATTTTAATGTCGATTGGGTTGCATGTGCAGCTTCATAATTAAACTATGAGAAGTGTATGATTATGTACCTTGTAGGGATCATTAAACCCTCGCTTGTGAATTTCTATGGCATTGCATGTTTAGACTGACAAACTTGTGGGATTTTCTAGTACATATTTGTATTGTTGATGTTGAAAATGTAAACTCTAGTTACAATCTATCCATATAATATGACTTAGTGTTGTAGGGGTTAATAATGGGAGGGACCTGGAATTTTAGTAAGATATTACATGCAAAAATTGAGTTTATTATAGGAATTCCAGGAAGTAATAGATTGGTAAATGTTATTTCCAAGTGTATTATTATAAAACAATTATATTTAATAATGATATAAGTGAGAAGGAGAATTAATTAGGTGGGTTAGATTAGTAGTGATTGGACATGCAAGGTTGTGATAATCCTTAACAGTAATGCCCAAGCAACTAAAAAAGGATAATCTAAGGAGTTAGGTTGAATCAATAGTGATCCCATAGTCTTATCATATTTTAACCCTAGTTTAGCTGGTAATGAAAACTTATCGAAATGAATCCAAGCTCATTCTACTGCACAAGAAAATGGAATTGATAAGGAGAAAAGAAGTGCTACATTCATAACACAGTATTTAACATAGTCTAAGAATTTCTATCTCAAAAATACCAAGTTAATGACTATATTTCACATTATATAATAACAAAAAACGCAGTGAAACGAGCACTTATATACTAGATGTAGATTAAATTGAGTGATATTTTGATTATTATACATAAAACAACACCAAAAGCAATGAGGATTTGGAAATAAAAACCAAAGTAGGCCCAGAAATGAAGTCGTATCAACTACAAAGATATAAGCCATGAGCATACTAAGTAAGAGAAGAAATTATTATAGGATGACTTACACTATTGTATCCATGGTCACAGAACTGTAATTTCGCATTTAAATTACATATTGCAGTGTATCCAAAGGTAGATAAAACTATTAGATTTTAGCCTAAGCTTGCAGTGGACAACACTTGCGAAAATGAGAGAACAAACCCAATATTAGGTCTAGTCCAGTAATCTTATTCAAAACAAAGAGTGAGATTCACGCTTGTTGCAAGTCTTCAAAACATAGATGAAATAGTGAATAATTATTCAAGTTAACAAAACAAAGAGCGAGATTCACGCTTATTGCAAGTCTTCAACACATAGAATAACTATTGAAAAATTATTCAAGTTAACAAAAAAAGAGTGAGATTCACACTTTTTGCCGATCTTCAAACATAGAAGAAATATTGAATAATCATTTAAATTCACAAAACAGAGAGCGAGATTCATGCTTAATGCAGGTCAATAATATTGTAATGTTCGAGAAGAGTAACTTTTCCAATGGTAATTACAGCTACCAATACTAGCCATACTGAATAGGGCATGCATAAGTACCACCAACAATGAAGAAAAATGAAATACCCTTGAATAAGGCTTTAATCTCTGTTAGAAAAATTCAATCAAGTGTATACACGTGAGAATACATAAAGTGTCTGACTCTTTATCCTTCCAAGCTTAAAAGACCTCTTGAACAAAAAATAAATTTCGTATAACTGGTAGTCCCGGATTGGAAATAGTAGCTCTAGTCTAGAAAAACCCTTTGCTTTCCCCATTCCCTCAACTGTAGTAATACATTCTTGGAAGGGAGTATTCAGGAAAGGAAACTAACTTGGTGTAGAATTTCCCACTGTAGATCAATAGATTATGCAATATATAAAGCAAAATACAATATCTACTTCTACAACAAACTTGCAGAAGCTTAATCGATTTTGAGAAAGATCAAATAGAACACATATAACCGAGAATGAGAAAACAATCACACATAAACACAGAAGAATACTCTGGGGAAAGCCTTATCTAAAAACCCTGTTATCTGTATTATCATACAAGTGGAAATATATCCAGATTACACAAAGATTTAGCTCACAAGCTATCTAGCTCTCAGTACAATCCCTCTGCTACTCATAGACAATCAAAGGCTTCTCAGAAACCTTCTCCTCTGCCCTCCAAGCCTCCTATTTCCTTGCACATTTTCTCCTGGGGTCTAATGCTGCCACTTGTGTGAATTCACCTCTCACACAACTCACCAAACTTAGAAGTAACTGCGCAATCCTGAAGGAGGTAATTCCTTTTGCATGGATGAGTTTCCTATATAGGAAAAATCCTCCAACTGATAGTACACTGTCCCTTCCTTTAATCTCAACTGGGTCTTTCTCTGAACTAACATGCATGAGTTATTTATGAGAGAATATTCAGTTATCTAGAGAACATTAGTTGCATGGATGCATGCATTAACTGACTGAACTCACAATTATTTCCTCCAACTGTTTGGAACTAATTAACTGGACTTAACTCAGTCAACTAAGCTAACTAATTACAACTCAAATACAACTCATGTTTATCTCCTTAATTAAGGGATAACTTCCTCAATCAAAGGGATAATTGTTGCATGTCTTCACAAAGACTTCGTGTTTGATTTTCTCCAACTAATTAATTCAAGGTGAATTAATTAATTATTTTTCAAACAGCTGGTGAGACCAAATTCAAATTTTAATTCAGGGACTAATTAAAATTAAAAAAATAAGTGACACTATTTTTTCATGTATTTTAATTTCTTTTCGATGTGGGTCTACATAGAAGTATGCAGATTGTGTACTCGTTATGTGTCGAATTTAATTATGCATCCCACAGATGTCAACACCTAATATTTGAGTATACTCATAAGGATATAAGTCGAAAATACATTAAAAAACTAGTTTCCTTTCTTTTTCTTTAAAAATTCTTAACTCTTACTTTATTATTTTAACTATTATTTTATTATTTTCCTTAAAAATCCTGTTTTAGACCTAAAAATTCCCTTAATGCCAATATCCCTCAGGTAGCTACGCTTCTAAGCCTGATTTATGAATTCATGTGCACTCTTTCAAAGACCCCCCTAAGCCTAAAAGAAGATAATAAAATGGGACGATGAAGCAATAAGCAGTTACATTGAGAAGTAGTTGAAATTTTCTAAACTTGGGAAGATCACGCTCATGACGGAAGAATTTCTCTCCAACTTTCTTCCTCCATAATGAAAAATGATTCCTAGTATACAGTAGTCCTAAATTGTTGAGCATAATATTGCAATTGATGTCAAATGGGAAAGGATGGTAAATGCATGGTGTGTCAAGTTTAGTGAGGAGTCTTATGCTTATTGTAGTCTTTAGTAAAGAACCATCATAGTAGAAGGACAATTAAAGAAGCTATAAAATCTTATAACTATGGTGATTGGGAGTCTCATGTTTTGAATGCATTTTTTCCTTATTAGATCAACTGATATGCTCATAGTAATAACATTATTGGATAGTTCTCGTAAATATCTTCCAACAGTATGTTGAAGTCTTAAGGGCCTCTAGGATAAAAAGTTATTGTCAATCAAAGTTAGTTGGCCAAAGTCAACTGCGTGACCTAGTCATGGGTCCCAATAGTAAGATTTCCAGTTAGCGTATATGTGGTGTAGGAGGTACAGGTGGTAGAGTATCATTGACTGAATTTAAGCTCAAGAGGTACAGTGCGAGTCCTACCCAAGATATGTGATCTTGGGATTTCTTCCTCGGATTTTATGAAGACATGCACAAATGAGGATGAGCCAAGATGACAGGGAGTAGGGAGGACGTCGCTGACACTATCAAAAATTTGGTCAATATGATTACTAAGATCCCTAAGAGGGTCAATGATATCATAAGAGGTGGAATATGATATGAGAAACCTTCCACCAAAGGTAGGCTCGAATCTACATTATCAAGATAGAATCGCGGGTTTTGCAACATGCGTTTAATATCCTCTAGCCCAAAAAAGAAATTCTAATTTTCAACTTGTTTATGTTTGAAGATTGAGCATAGAAAGGTATCCATTTGTTGATACAATTCCTGAGATAACAAGAAATGGAGTCTCTTACTATGGAATCTACCTGGGTTTGGGACCCTTTCCAAATCAACAGCAGTCACCTGAGTCTCAAAATCAAAATGGTAGGGGCACTCCTTTGTTCCTTTTTCCTCCAATAAAATAATTTCTCACCTCACTTCTAGAGGAACGACATCAAAAAACATTCCAATAGAGTAAATGTAATACCCCTCCACTGTTATGGAAACATTTTAGTTTTTATTGGCTATTGTTAGAATTTTGGCTGATAAACCATGATGAATTGATCATGAGGAAAAGTTAATGTAATTAAACAAATAAATTTGATGAATAAAGCTGAAAATTGTGTGGAAAGAAACACTAGAGTAAAAAAGATGCTTCCCAAAATCTAAATACCAATGGAATGGATATGATTTTATTAAAAAATCCTTAAATAAATATACTAAGTTGAAGATGAATACTGAGAAAAACACTGCGGGAGAGAAAATCAGGCTTTATGAGGAAAAACAAAAGAAAAGCCTAGGTTGAAGGGTGAGCATATCCTTGAAAGGAAAGACGTTACCAAGAAAATCTGCTGGAAAGAAATGTTAAAAATACATTATGTGGAATCAGAGGGGGTTACTGATTCCAGCAAGGAACATCTCAGCTCAGGAGTGACCAAAGGTTGGTCCAAGGTTGGGTGGATCAGTGTTTTCACAGGCACGATTTCCAAACTAAATTGTTCGTTAGATATTATGATTACTATTGTTATTTTGACTATGGATTGGAATTAATCACAATTTCTACATCATTAGCATTAACGGAAATTTTCCATAATGAGAATACCTTCGGTAGTTTTATTTTTTTATGAGGATAAATTTATAAATTGCTGAATTTAATTCTAATTTTTTGTGATGAGAATACCTTCAATGGTTTGGTTAGGAGAATACAGAGTTTGATACATACAGAATTATAATAGTGAAGATGAAAAGTATCAGGGTAGAGGCTTGCATAAAAGATGTTTTGAATATTTGCATGTCAACTGAGTTGCATGTGCAACTTCATAACTAAACTATGAGAAGTGTATGATTATATACCTTGTAGGGATCATTAAACCCTCGCTTGTGAATTTCTACGGTATTGCATGTTTATATTAACAAACTAGTGGGATTTTCTAGTACATATTTGTATTGTTGATGTTGAAAATGTAAACTCTAGTTACGATCTATCCCTATAATATGAATTAGTGTTGCAGGGGTTAATAATGGGAGGGGATTTGAATTTTAATAAGATATTACATGCACGAATTGAGTTTATTACAGGAATTCCAAGAAGTAACAAATTGGTAAGTGTTATTTCCGAGTGTATTATTATAAAACAATTATATTTCATAATGATATAAGTCAGAAGGGGAATTAATTAGGTGGGTTAGATTAGTAGTGATTGGACATGCAAGGTTGTGATAATCCTTAACAGTAATGCCCAAGCAATTGAAAAAGGATAATCTAAGGAGTTAGGTTGAATCAATAGTGATCCCATAGTCTTATCATATTTTAACCCTAGTCTAGCTGGTAATGAAAACTTATCAAAATGAATCCGAGCTCATTTTACTGCACAAGAAAATGGAATTGATAAGGAGAAAAGAAGTGCTACATTCGTAACAGAGTATTTAACATAGTCTAAGAATTTCTATCTCAAAAATACCAAGTTAATGACTATATTTCACATTATAGAATAACGAAAAACACAGTGAACCAAGCACTTATATACTAGATGTAGATTAAATTGAGTGATATTTTGATTATCATACATAAAACGACACCAGAAGCAACGAGGATTGGGAAATAAAAACCAAAGCAGGCCCAGAATTGAAGTCGTATTGACTACAAAGATATAAGCCATGAGAATACTAAGTAAGAGAAGAAATTATTATAGGACAACCTACACTATTGTATCCATGGTCACAGAATTATAATTTCCCATTTAAATTACATATTGCAGTGTATCCAAAGGTAGATAAAACTATTAGATTTTAGCCTGAGCTTGTAGTGGACAACACTCGCGAAAATGAGAGAACAAACCCAATATTAGGTCTAGTCCAATAATCTTATTCAAAACAGAGAGTGAGATTCACACTTATTGCAAGTATTCAACACATAGATGAAATAGTGAATAATTATTCAAGCTAATAAAACAAAGAGCCAGATT
>APFE030858401.1:120602-140652 GCA_000404065.3 Pinus taeda
ATGGCACACAATAATGCTTCCACATCCTCATCCTTTCTTGAGAGTGCATCTGCCACCACATTTTGCTTCCCTTTTTTGTAGATTATTTCAAAGTCATAACCCAACATCTTTGTGACCCACTTTTGTTGCTCTTCAGAGGATAATCTTTTTTCTAAAAAATATTTAAGGCTATCATGATCCGTTTTTACCTTGAAGTGTCTTCCCATTAGGTAGGGTCGCCATTTCTTAAGTGCATGGAGTATTGCCAACATTTCCTTCTCATAAATATCTTTGTGTAAAAACTTCCCTTGATTGGATGACTTTCAAAAGCAATGGGTCTTTCATCTTGCATTAAAACAGCACCAATTCCATTTCCTGAAAAGCATCACATTCCACAATAAAGGTTTTTGTGAAGTCCGGTGTAGCTAAGACAGGGGCTTGGCACATTGCCTCTTTAAGATGTTCGAAGGCCTTTGTTGCTTCTGGAGTCCATGAAAATGCATCTTTCTTCAATAATGTTGTTAGAGGTGCTACTATTCTTCCATAATTCTTAACAAACTTGCGATAATACCCTGTCAACCCGAGAAATCCTCGCAGATGCTTCATGGATGTGGGGATTTTCCATTCCTTAATGGCTTTAATTTTGCTAGGGTCTACCTTAACTCCTCATGAGATACAATATGACCCAGATATTCCACCTCTTGTACTCCAAAGAAACATTTGGATCTTTTTGCATATAATTGTTTCTCCTCAAATAGTTGTAGCACCCTGTCAACATGTTCAACATGATCCTTCCAAGACTTGCTGTAGATTAGTATATCATCAAAAAATACTAACACAAATTTTCTAAGGAATGGTTCGAAAATTGAATTCATCAAACCTTGAAATGTTGAAGGTGCATTGGTAAGGCCAAAAGGCATGACCAAAAATTCATAATGACCCTCATGAGTTCTAAATGTTGTTTTCGGAATGTCTTCAATCTTCATTCTGATTTGATGATACTCTGAACGAAGATCCAACTTGGTGAAGTAAATTGATCCATGCAATTCATCCAGTAATTCATCAATGACAGGAATGGGGAACTTATCTTTAATAGTGAGCTTGTTGAGCTCCCTATAATTCGGACACATGCGCCATGATCCATCCTTCTTTTGCACCAATACTACTAGAGCAGAGAAAGAACTTTGACATGGTTGAATTATACCAGCCTCTACCATTTCTGCAACCATACGTTCAATTTCACTCTTTTGGACATAGGGATATCTGTACGACCTGATGTTTGGAGGAACACTTCCTGGAATCAAATGAATAGTATGATCATGATCACACATAGGTGGGAGACTTTTCGGAGTCTCAAATACCTTGGAATGATTGTCCAGGACTTTTTGGAGATCTGGATAAATAGATGATTCCAATGTGGAAACATCTAGCGAACATAATTGTGCAATTACACCTCTTTGCTCCTTTTTTAGAAGCTTTGTCATACCATTAGAGATGATTATCTTTCTCGGTTTCCCTGAAATACCCCTTAATTCAACTTCCTTTCCTTTCGTAGAAAATTTGATGAAAAGTTCTTGAAAATTAAAGGCTATTGTACCCAAGGATTGTAGCCATTGGACTCCTAGTACAACATCAGCACCTCCCATTGGAATGGAAAGAATTGGGCTAGTCAATACATATTCTCCAGTGGATAGCTTGATATTATGGCACTTTCCAGAGCAATTTATTGTTCCTCCATTTGTAATCATCACTTGACACTCTGGTGCTGGATATAGGAAGTAATTTAATTCTTTTTCTACCCTACAATGACTAAAATTGTGGGTGCTTCCTGAATCAATCAACACTATTACCTTTTTCTTCTTGATTTGTCCTTCTATCTTGATGGTTTGAGGAGTGGTAATTCCCGCCAATACATTACAAGATATGGTCAGATTTATTTGCTCTTCATCTAGGCTTTATTCCTAGAGTATATCCTCTTCTTTTGACCTTTCTTGCTCCTTTTCTTCTTCCTATTCACAATCTATGTAGAATAATTTCTTCTCAACACACTTATGACCCTTAGTGTATTTACTATCACAACTGTAACAAAGCCCTTTTGCTCTTTTTTCTTCCAATTGTTGTGGTGTCAACCTTATAGGTTGTGGAAGGCTAGGGACAACACTTCCATCTTTATAGTTGTGAGTGGTATGCTTCTTGGTTGCCATAATTTTGCTTTCCATTTTTCTTGCTAACCTGAATGCCTTCTCTAATGAATCAGGTTCCCAAAGGCGAACATCATGTTGGATATTATCCTTTAAAGACCCTATGAACACATCAATCCTATGCTCCTCTGGAATATCTTTTACCCTTATGTTCATTTTTTGGAACTCCTCAATGTGCTCCATTATTGAACCCTTTTGTTTGAGACTTATCAATTGGCTAAAAAAAGTGTTGCTTTTTGTATCCTCATAATGTGCTACCAATTCTTCCGTAAAAATTGCCCAAGTGATAAATTGTTTTCGAGAGCAAAGCCATTGATACCATACAAACTGATTTGGTTCCAAATATAAAGTTGCCATACGTACCTTTTGTGTGTTTTGCACATTATTGAGATCGAAAAATTGCTCCATCTGTAATATCCATGTTGCGGAATCTTTGCCATCAAACTTCCTCATATCGATTTTTGGAATATGGTGGGTCTTCGATCCAACATTAGAGTCTATGGAATCATGATTAACATTTCTTTTGTTCTCATCATGAGTTCCTTTAGTACCTTTTCACCATTAATGACCATTCCTTGTAGCAACCTATTCATATTTATTGTCAATTCTTCCATCTTATCATCCATACCATCAATTTTAGTGTCCATGCCATTCATGTTAGCGTCCATGCCATTCATCTTAGCTTCCATGCCATCCATCTTAGCTTCTACGCCCTTCTTTAAATAATCCATCTTAGCTTCTACACCTTTCTTAAACCATCCATCTTAGCTTCTACATCTTTCCTTAAACCATCCATCTTAGATTCTGTTGCTTTTTTGTGCAAGTGACACTTGTTGCACTTGTTCTTGTAATTTTGATATATCATGTGGCATTTCTTCCTCTTCTTCATGATTCATGCTAGAGCTTTCAGGTTCCTTACTAGGTGTTTGCATTTTCTTTCCTCGGGGCATCAGTTACCAATAATAATGCTCTACTAGCCCTTTGAATTCCTTCAAAATAAATTTTCAAACCAATCTTAAGCAAAAATTTAAAAGAATCTACACACTTTTTTTTCACTTTGCAGGAGCTCGATATTGCCTCTGATGTATCTTTGTACTTTCAGATCATCCGGTTCTAAAATTGCGACCTGTGGTAGCCCTCTGTGTCCTCTTTCGAATGCCACTAGTTTGATCCAAATTGGATTCTCCAAGGAAGAGTTATGCGAAATCTCCCACAGTGACCTGATTATAGGTTAGTTTAGTAGAGCGAACCTGTGCGACGTGCCATGAGTCACTGTTTCAACCTTGGGCTCTAAAAAATATATACAAGAAACTAAATTCCATCCTCTTTCTGCACCTTCTTATGAAATTTCAATCCAATGCTCAGAGAAAACGTTATGATGATTTTCCCCAGGTCACCTGTTTGGAATGTAATTCAGGAGTCTGCAAAAGGACCAACTTCGTCAGATAATATCTCCGCAAATATAGCACAAAACGCTATGAAATTCGGACCCAAGATTCAACGCGATGTCTTCTCAAATGGGTTTTTGTTTTAGCTTCTGAGACATCGCAGAAAAAAATTTATTGCGAAAATGCCATGATGACCTGTTTAGAGCAGTGAAACCCTAGAATCCAAAGCTCTAATACCAAATGTTATCAACCACTCAAGAAAAGATAGAAAAGATAGATCAACACCTTAGAATTCAGCCTCTTCGAGGGGGAAACCTCCTTTACATTACATAAATGAACAATTCTTAGATGATTCAAATGACAAAACCTCCTTCTATATATAGGAGTTTAAGGAGTCACAATATAACCTAGCCGACCTAACAATAATAATATAAAGCCACAAAAATAACAATAGAGGGATTCTATGGGGCACAGTAATAACAATATGGGGGCAATAGGGGCACAACAATTTTAATAAGGGGTACAACTACAATAGTAATGGGGTAATCACTAGTATTATAGGGACCGAACATGGATGAATCGAATTGTCAAGCCTTAGATATAAATTTTATTGTATAAATGGATAATGGAGAGGAGATGGCAACTCCACCAATCAGCTAGGCCTTTATTGAATCACCATGGTATGCTGACATCATATATGTTTTACAAAATCTACAAGCTCCTCCTGAATTATCCAGGACCAAAAGCAGATTTTTAAAAATGAAATCTTTAAAATTTTGCATAATTGGCAATGCTTTGTTTTGGAGCAATCATGAAGGTATCCTTCTAAACTATTTATTGAAAGAAGAATCTGACAAGGTGTTACAAGAGTTTCATGCAGGTGATTGTGGAGGACATCTTTACTAGAATACCACTACTGAAAAGATTCTTAAAGTCGGTTTCTATTGGCCTACTTTATTTTCTGATGTAAAGAAATTTGTAACCTCATGTCATAAATGTCAAATTTTTGAAGGAAAGAAAAAGCTTTTACCCCTACCCCTAAAACCAATCTCTGCTGAAGCACCTTTTCAACAATGGGGTCTTGACTTCATTGGTGAAATCCACTGACCTTCCTCTAACCAACACAAATGGATCCTCACTACTACATATTATTTTACCAAATGGATAGAAGCCATACCATCAAGGCAAGCCACTGACACTGTTATAATAACCTTCCTTGAGTCCAACATCCTATCTAGATTTGGGTGCCCAATCAAAATCATCACTGACAATGCAGCAGCGTTCAAATCCAGAAGGATGATTGATTTCCTTAATAAGTACCATATAACTTTGGGCCATTCCATAGCTTACTACCCCCAAGGAAATGGACTAGCAGAGTCCTCAAACAAAATTCTAGTAAATATCAACAAAAAATTGTCAGAAGATAACAAGAAAAAATGGAACAAGAAGCTAGTAAATGCCTTATGGGCAGACAGGCTGACCACAAAGGAATCCATTGGTACTAGTCCTTATCAATTATTTTATTGAATGGAAGTTGTTTTCCCATCTTCTTTGGGAACACCAGCGATGAAGCTGCTCCAAGAGTTGTAGGTTGAACCAAATGACATCCAAAGAAGAATCAACTAAACAATTCATTTACAATAGACTAGGGAAGAAGTGTACATCAGATCTCAAATTGTACAAGAAAGGATCAAGAAAAATTTTGATAAAAAGACAGGCAAAATATTTTTACCTAGGAGACAAAGTTCTAAAATAGGATTCATGAAGAGAGGATAAGGGTAAACATGGGAAATTTTATTTCCTATGGAAAGGCCCATATATCATTTATGATTTCAGAGGTAATAATGCTTTCTTCCTCAGAGAAATGGATTGCACAGAAGCAGAAGCAGGACCAGTTAATGGTCGAATGCTCAAACACTATATTGAGCCTAGTTACTGATTTCACTAATCATCTATAGATACTTTACTTTCAAAGTCTAAAGTTGATTGGATGGTGATTTTTTGAAGTTGAAGCCCGAAGAGAAGGCCCTAAGCCTCACAAGTTTTACCGTCATAAATAGCAATAATGTAGAAATATGAAAAGGAAAGTTGCAGAATAACATCACAGCAATTCATAAGGCCATTGGTCTACAAAGTTCTTGACATTTCACCATGAAATGCCATCCCCAAGTGGAGCCACTGTTAGGTTCCTATACCAATAGGAGTCATAATTTTTTAATGGCTTAGATCAAACCTATAATATGTACATATCTTTGCTTTTTGGAAATGTTTTCCATATTCAAAAAATTAAAAAATGTAAAGAGGGTATGTCCTAAAAGAATAATCAAAGGACAAAAAGAATAAAAAGGTCAAAAAAGATGAAAAATATGAACCCCAAGAAAAGAAAGAGACCATGAAAGTGAGCAATTCAAAATGCCAATACTATTTACTTTTTGTGCAAAATAAATTATTGTGTGCAGCTTGTCATCTTTGCCACAATCCATGATAGTCAAAATGTTTAAACTTGGCTATTTCATGTTTCAATTTCACGCCTATAAATAGAGAATCAAAATCTGACCAAACTCTTTAATCTTGGTAGATAAGTAGATAGGTAGAGTAAATAAAAGGAGCTCAATTGTTTAATCTGAGCCCTTGGATGTAATTAGGTTAGAATTAGTTAGTTTTCTATTGTAAAGAGAAAGAAAAATGTTTGATAAAGGTTTGCTAGCTCAAATTCACCATAATAAAGAGAAGTAAAAATGGTAGGATGAGTAGATGGGTAAGTAGTAGAAAGGTTGCAGAATTTTGGTGATTGATTGGACAAAAGCATGTGTGTCATCTTTTTCATCATAAAAATTCCAAATGTAAAAGGGCACTCAAGTATGCAGATGGATAACAAAGTCAATTAATTAATTTCCCTCATTTCATTTCACCTTTTACTTAACTAATTTCCCACAATAAAGTTCAAAATAATTAAAAGACCTTAAGTCAAAGAGGCTCAAAGCCTTTCTCTGAATTTTGGAGGGACCGGACCTCGGCTCAATGACTTATAGGCAATAAGTATCGAAACCCCCTCATAAACATTCATTCCCCCCTTCAGTTCATTCATTTTCCCTAATGATACTCTTTTCCTAAGGTTAAAATGCTTTTACCTAGGAAAAGTCTTTATTCCCCTACATAATTCATTTTTCTATCAAAAACCCACAAAAAACACTATATCCTAAGTTTTATGGAAAAGCATTAAAAACATGAAAAACATATACTTAGGGTGTTGTGCCCCTTTTTGCTCATTTTACTAATTATTAATTTATTTATTAAATCCCAAATAAAAACCCCCTTTCCCTGTATATATTTAGCTCCTGAAATATTAATTAACCCCACCTTAGTTTTATTATATAAACTATAATATTACCCAAAGCCCCGAAAATCCCCTAACTAATCGACCTGCGATTAAGTTAGTCTAAAAACCTAATTAAATCTTGTCGCTAATCACCCCGATACCTTAACCCCACCTTAAACCCTCATTAAACCAAAAACCACTGTGCTTAATTACCCGTTGGGTCCCCCCACTACCCTCCGTGCAACTCCACTACCTGATCGCCGCACGATCACTCCCCTCCACATCTAATGGTCCTCATCCATTTCGAAAGGGCCCGACGTCCAAATGTTACCCGCCCGAAATGGGTTGTTTTCTACTGGGCCCCCAAGGCTACGTGTCGCCTAATGAGTGGAATCGGGCAGCCTCCCCCCAAAAACACCAAGCGCCCAAAATCTATGCAAAGAAAACCACTTACCGCCCACCCGCTACACACCAAAATAACTATTGTTCACTCTGCTATGCTACAAATGACCATTGTTCACCCGTACCCACCAATTTTGACTTTCCCACATAAAGCCAAAAAGCCCCAAATCATTCATTTTTATCGTTTTTCAACTGTAAACCTCCATGAACGCACCTGTGGATGTCGAAGTTGTCAACCCACGTACAATTGCACCATGAAGACACCACAAATCTCCTAGATTGCCTTCCAGCCTACTCAGAACCTTTTCAACCGTTCATAATTTCTAGCTAACCTGTTTAGAGCTAGTTCTCCCTAATTCCAGGTATTTAAACCATAATTCACTGGAAAACCTCTCAAATTTTAGGATCAGTTACTGATTTTTTTAGTTAAAGTAAAAATTAGTTAAAACAACTCAAGTAATTGGACCTTACACAGTACTCAACCAGTTTTGCCCTAAAAATCTGAAAATCACCTCCCCAATTCTCAAATCCACAAGAACTGAGAATGGCTGCCCTAATTACCATGGATGTCAGACCTATTTCCACTCCTCACCTGGACCTAGACCACATCCCCCTGGCTAATAAATATTTCCAAATCAAGGACACCTCTGTCCTTGAATCCCCTCTCAAACTATATTGTCAATACAGAGACCTATACCTGAATCAAGATGATAAAATTAGTCTTTGGGAGTCCAACTTACCCAAGTACCAATTCCCTGAAGTTCATATTTTCCCAGAAATTGTCCATTACTGCCATGCAAACTATATCCCCGGCCAAAGAGAAATGATGTCCCCTAACCAAACCGTACTTTTCACCATCACTAATGAGTCAATAAATGAGATGCTGCAACTTCAACCTGGCCAAATCCTAACTCCTATCTCAATTGGAGACCTATTAGACCGATTCCCCAAGCTTACCACTACAAAACTTGATGAGTTGTTTGAACCTTCATCAGAGAGGAAAATCATATCCCAAAATATCCTCCTCTATATGTGGCTTCCATATTTTCCCCATTTGGTCAAGACATTGTAGCAATGATATCTAGTGTCGTAGGTTACACCACCAATGAGTATATAGATGATATCATCCTAGCTTTCATGTTTATCTTCACTCTAAGATAGCCTCCTGTTGACATTTATGATTATGCCAAGTTTATAGCTAATAGGATGCATGACCAATTTCTAGGGATGAGTAATGAAAGAGTCTTTAAGTATTCCTCTGTCTTGTATCACCTCTTTTTATACTACTAAGCTAATAAGTTCCCATTAACTCTCTAGAAGCTTGATAGAAAGGGTCACCCTAGGTCATTGATTTTCTGGACTCCATTGTTCCATAAATGTGATTCTCCATATTCATATAAAGACTTCATATACCTATTTGTACATCCCATTGTGACAATGATACTAGGAAGCCCTCCTCCAAGAATTAGTTCAGATATAAGGAGGATCTTGCAACTCTCAAAATAGCACAAAGTGGGGGTATTGGTACTTGTACCAAAACCACACTGAAATTAGGATTTATGGCTATGATCTGGCCCCATATAAACTACCCAGATACCTCCCAATGAGTTTATTAGCTCTGGAGTACTACAGGAAGATAATCAATTCAGATGAGGTGCATTTTGTCAGAGCCAAAAAGAAGGCCCAACTCAGGATCTGAGACCAGTTAGGCCCCTTTATTTCCAATAGTAGAGAATCTGGAAAGGAGGCAGACCAAATTCATCAAAGAATAAGTCTAAAACAGAGCTTCATGTGGAGATATGATCCCTTGGACTTCATCTACAACAGAAGACAGAAAAACAAGATGGCTCCCTACATTCACCACCGAATCCCTGAAATAGAAACATATGCAAATCAATTGGAATGGGTGGAGAATATTGTAGAGGACAGGGATAGCACTGAAGTTGCTATTGAAAACACTCTAATTGATCTAGACAAATAGCTTGATGAGGGTTCTTTCCTGCAAGTGTGAGTAGGATCTCAGGTCCAAGAAGAATCACAAGTACAAGGAGAATCACAGGCACCAGGAGAATCAAAAGTACAAGAAGAATCAAAAGAACAAGACCTGTCAAAGGAGCCAATTCAAATAGGTATACCAGAGCCCATGATGAGTACCCCCCCAGTCTTACAAACTCCTCTAAATGAGGAGAAAAGCCTCAAAAGAAACAAGGAAGGGGTTACTCCCTCAGGAAGAGCAAAATCACAGGCCTATACAGAAACAAGTCAGGCAAAGAGAGAATGAATAAATCATGTTTTAGAATAGGAATATACAGAGGAGACAGTTGATGTTACAAGCATTGAAAGAGAAGTGAGCATGCATGCCACTCCCTCTGGAGGAATCCAAGAACCTTCCACATCACATACCCAGATATTGGAAAGACAACAAAGTGTGGAGGTATCCTCTTTTAGGATGCCAGCAGACAAGGACCAGGATATCAAAGAAAGGTACAAAGAAATAAAAGCTAGAAATGAGAGGCTGAAAGCCCAGACCTATGCACAGTACCTAAAAAATGACCTCTACCAATAAAACAAGGCTCATGTCAGCTTATGATGTTAAAGAGGGGAAAGTGCAGATGACATTCATGAAGCCCACTACTCAACAACTGAGAGCAGCAATAGACTTCAAAAAGATAGACTTCGAAGTACTAGAAAATGACATTCATCCTATTGACCATATTGAGTTGCACAATCAGACAGGGGAGATGATTTACTCCATCTTGACAGGGAATGTTGTCACTTCCCACCAATTGAAAAACTCCTGGAACAATATATCAACACAGTTCCAGTTGAATAAGGCCTCTTCACAGGCCAAAGATACCAGAATCAATTCCTTAGAGGACTTAGTCATTGAGTTGGGACATGATCCCAAAGATGTAAAGGCCATAGAAAAATTAATAAAGAAGAAGAATGATGATATAGTTGTTCTGAAGAAGCAGCTCAAGATTCCCCAGTTGCATCACCCACAAACAATAGAAGTTCTGGATGCACAAAAAGGACATGAAAAGCTCATCGACTTGGTCCTAAATATAAATGACCAATTAAAAGAGACAAAGAAGGAGTTGGACATTTTGATTCAATCCAAGCAAAGTGACCTGGCAACAACTTCCACAACTATCATTCCCACAGTTACAGTAGCAGATCCTTCTACATTGGCACCAACAGCTCCACCTGCCACAACACTGTCAATCACAACTGAATCTATAGCATCGGGCACATTAACAGAGAAAACAACAGAGCTAGTAAAAGCCATGGAGGAGATGTCCATCCAGGAAATAGAGCTCAAAAGGATAAAGGAGAAAGTGGAAAGCATAGAAATTGATTGTAAGCTTGCCCAAATTCAACAAAGGGAAGAAACACAGAAAGCCCTAAGGATGGGTGAGAAAATCAAAGTCTTAGAAAAAGATTTAACCTTGCCGAAGCCACTAGGACAGACTAAAGAAATGCTCTGGGCCAATATCCTTGACTCTGTCAATGATATTTGGCCATCAATTCAAGTTATATTTTAGCAAACTGAATTAGTAAAGGTAGCCACTGAGGCTATCCAGAAAGTAAGGGAAGAGTTGGGCAAGATGCCTGAGGATGCCAATCAAATCATCCACTTCTTGAAAGGTAAGAATAGACATGATCTCAATGAGCTTGGTATAGAGGATAGGACCGAAGCCATCCTAGAGGTCAAAAAGGTTCTTTCCAAAAGAAACCTTATGCTAAACTTGGAAGAGAAGTGCCACAACATGTAGGTGGCCATTGACAAGTTTATGACCAAATTTCAAATTTTGAAGGACAAAGGCCTTCCTAGTCCTATGGTCATCCATGATAAACTCATGACACAATTGGACTACATTGATAGACTTATGAAATTGGCTAAGGAACAAGCGAGCTCTTCAGGTATCAAAGCCTTGCCAACAGGGAAAGTACTATATGACACTTTTGAAAACTTGTTCTTTTTAGAGCATGAAGTGAAACATTTGTTTGTCACTAATCCTAGTTTTATAAGTACACAGAGGTAAATGAAATTTACAGGAGAATTTTGAAAGTAAAGTTACCTGAGGATGAATGGTGGGAAAAAATGACAGATTTACTCAAAGTCTTACATTAGAAAGTTACCATAGTAAGTCTGAAGACAGCGAGATGAAACAGGTAAAGACAGAGCAACAGGGTCAAAGAGTATCAGTGAAATATCAAATTGAAGAAGATTCCAGCATACAAATATCAGCCGGCTTAAAGGGCTACAACCCAACTGCAAAAGCCAACACTACCACAATAAAAGGGACAGCATGATGCAGTTTTCCATCTGTCTCTATCTTCGTGCTTGAGGATATTTTTATTTCCTAAATTAAATCTCAAACTGTTATGATATATGTTGTAATTATTTTTTGTATAAATACTTCAAATTTCAAAGTATTTAGTGTAGAATCAATGACATTTCTATAGACTTTTTCTCTCAACTCAAAGTTCTATTGTATCAATGACTAGATTGGCTTGTTGGATCAAGGAATAAAGATCAAATATTTTATAGGATTCTTGTGTAAAGCGATATACAAATAAGTTTTTTCTCATTTTTACTGTTATTTCTCTTATGTGTTTCCATAATCTTGTTTCTTTGTCTAAAATCTAAATGTACGACATGGAATGATATTTCAGAAATTGCTTTAATGCGCTCCATCTTGACTGTTTTACATTCTGAATGTTTTCTGTTCAACTATATTAGTTAGGGAATTCTCAATTTCTCCTTAGCTTTCGTAGTTTCTCCCCTTGGTCTATAACAAAGGATTCTTTTCTTCATTCTGATCTCGGTCCAAGGATTATTAGTTGCCCTTTCACCCTGGTCAAAATCATCTCATCCATTAGACCTGAAGATTTGCCTTTTGCTTTGCTAGCTTGCCCTGTGAATATTCCCTTTAATGATCTGGTCCAGTTATGCTATCCATTTATTAACTCCATAGCCCAATGGCTTGAAGACCTAGCTCTATCCATCTGTTCCAAGAATTCCACCACTCAACCTTCAATCTAAAATCAAAATCCTCATGAACACTAAGAACTAGCCTAAAATCTAATAAAAATCAAAGCTAAATTATAAAGAGAGAGCCCTCTCTGGACTTAGGTTGGCAAGAACCTGAGCCTAGAATATTGGTTTGTGGTTACCTCAAATGATTCCTTCTTTTGATAGATTCTAGGGAAAACTTCTGAGTGATAACATGACCCTATGCGTGTGTCGCTATGCGCACTTACCCGTTCCTCGTAGCCTGAGATGTTGTCGTCGTGCGGCCCTACTCGAGGCCTAAACATTGTTATTACCTGATTCCTTACTAATATTACACCATTAATTGATTAACTTAGCTTACTTGCATGTGTAAAGTATACTTAACAATATAAATCATTCATACAACTGCACACAGTAAATAAACATGATATTTGCAATTGATATCAAACATGTAATAACTTAAGAACATATACATAGAATTTGGATAGAACTTCTTTTGTTATTCTCTTCCCCGGCTACAGACTCAACTCCGGCCTGCACACTTAGCTGCAGGGGTCTACGCACTCAATTGCGGACAACTAGGCCTCTGCACATTCAGCTGCAAAGCTTTCTCCTACTCTATGACCCAAAGACACACTTAGATACTTACTACTCAATCCATTGGACTTGTTCCTATTCCATACTTGGTTCTTTCTTACACTTAGAACCTCACTCTATTTATACAATCCCATGGTGTGTGGACCATGGGTGGGCCGAAATTACATTACAAACTAGGGCGGACAACCCTATGACTCTAACATACTTCCGCACCTACAATTCGTAGGGCTTTACAACATTATTCGGTCAAACCTAGGCTTTGAGCCCCAAAACATGCTTTGGGGGGGATTCCATGCCCAACAGGCCCCCAACACAAACATCATGACTCGCCCTCGAGTCACTTTGTTGGTGGAGCGATCTTGGCACGGAGTTCTTCCAACTGTCCTTGAACTGTACTAATGTCGACAATGCCCTGAGCTGCTATTTGTTGAATCTGTTGCATCCTCTGTTCTGAGACCTCCATGTCTGGGGCACTTCTCTGCATTAATGTATGCATCCCTTGTATGTGTGTGAGCTTTCCTTCAATGTTTGTTGTGATAGTGAAAGCCTCATCGATCCATAGTTGAACACACACTTTGGGAACTACCTCCTTATGTCGTGCCGCATCCACCTATTCCTGCAGTGCCTTGGCTTACTGCATCTTTGCAAGCTGCTGAGTGAGGACTACTATTTGCCTAGTTCCTCTGACACTGTCGTATTGCTATTGAAGTTTTCACGCCTCTGTCTCTAGGCACTGGATATTGGGATCCTCCTGTAGATTTGTGAGGACCTCAAGTGCTTGGCCCAACAACGTGGTACACTCTTACACTGCACTTCCAATTTTTTCCAATCCCGCTGCAATAGTGCTAGCGCACTGTTATCGAACCTCCGAGATAGTGGAAGGCTATGCCTTTAACCGTAGCTCAGTGATCTGAAGACTTAGCTCCAGCTGAACCTTGGTCATTTCTTCTCTAGCCTCATGGACTCCAGTTGCCAACCTATGAATCCGCACCTCTATTGGTAGATCTATGGGGATGGCTAGCTCCAAGACACATCGGCAAGCGTCGTCTACCACTTGCACCAACTGTTGGTTCTGCGACACCAATTTGTGGCACTACAGATTGAATTGTTCCATGTTGATATTTTGTTTGCTAAAAACTTGGATCGCGCAGCTCTCCCTAGCGCACAGCTCCACTGTTATCCCATCCTGCAGTAGATACAGTGTCTCTTGCAGAAGGGCAGCCAAATTAAGGCCAAGGCCTTTGATCATGTTTACCGCAAATCTTTTGGTCTCATCTGTTGCTACTAGGGACCCTTTCGGTAACACTATTTTGTTTTCCATCCACGTTTGCAGCATCTACTCCATTGTCGAGGATCCTACTATGAGGTGGGTCGAAAGGGTACCCACCTAAGGGGGTCGCACCTGTAACTCTTGTAGCTACACCCTAAGGGCCGCCAACACAGTATGGTGCTCCTGTATAAAATCTTGAAGGGCCTCATTAGTTACATCACGAATTGTCACACCAATGTCATGGAGGTCACCTTTGGTTAAGGTGATCGGGTCAATGGCCAACTTTGAGGCCTTAACCTTCTTCCTCGATCCTGTTCTCTCTACCACGTGTGGGTGCTTTAGTTGTGTGGATGCAGTCCCTGGGTATGTGCTCCCTCCTACTGTTTCTGCTTCCCCTGCATCCTAGCCCTATAAGGACGTTGCTTGGTCCTCATCAACCTTTGTTGTTGCTTCCTTTGTTGCTTGTGCTACTACTACTGCTTCTGCAACCTTTTTGTGTTTTGTGGCTTTCTGTGTCGCTTCCCGCGCTACCTTTTCCTTAGCTGTTGTTGTTTCCTTCCACCTTTTCTCGGCCAGTTGTGTGACATGCAGCTTGGCATCATCCTTCTTCTTCTGTGCTTTCACCTTCTCAAGTTCACCTAGATCTAGGGTGCACCATTCTGGAGGCCATGTCTCCAAGACAGTGAAGATGGCATCATTAGTGGCTATAAAAGGGAGCTTCATCCACTACTTCATTGTATCCTTGCACACCCTGATGTATGCATTATGCATGTCGGCTTTGAATTCTGCAAAACTCTGCAGACTGTTGTACACCATAGGCGATAGGCACGGCCTCTGATTGATCCACATCTAGATGCTCATCTCCATGAGCACCCAGAAGATTTTGGTGTCACGTATCCGTTTTGCATCATTTATAGCCCAAAGCGAAGTGTACTTCGCAGCCTCCGGTAATTCTCTATCAATGTTGGGGAATTGACTGTCCTTTGGTAGTTCCCCTACTATGAGCATTATGGATAACAACAACCATGCGTAGTGGAAATTTTTACCCTGCTCCTGGGCTTCGTGACAGTTCTTCAAAAATTCTTCACAGAGGAATTCATACCAGTTGAATTGGACCCCCTCAACACGCTACTCGACTAGTGTGACTATCGGTGCTGGTACCTCATCGGCATGGCACTTCCTCATAAATTTCCAGCTAGGAGTTGGGTTGCTATGCATACCCCTTTGTCCTTGATGCTGGAGATGGGGTAACCCATTTTCTTCTTCTCCAACTTGTATTTTGTCTTCATGGCTTCTGCAAAGGCCAAATCACTACCCTTTCCTTCGGCTATGGTTGTGGGGTCCTTTCCTTTGTAGGGGAGCTAAGAAATGCGATGAATGAGGCCTATCATGATGGGGATAGGCTCCTCCAGCCATAGACACCTATCATGCACCAAGCAGAGCAACTGCCTGATGATGAAAATGGTGATGAGCGCACGGTGGAAATGTGGTATCCAAAGTAAGTGAAGCAACCTGGCCTTTTCCACTCCGCAGAACCATTTCTGCAACCCTAACGTTGTCACTGCCTCCTCAGTGTTCTGCTTCATGAGGTTCCCAGTCTCTAGGTGAGGGAACTTCTCGTGGTCAGTGAGGTCCCAATCTTCAAACTTCATGGTTGACACGCGGCCCAGGTGCATGCCTTCAAACACCATGTTGTCTGGGAGGACCGGAGTCTGGAGTGAACTCTTCGTTTCATCTAGGTCCTTGGCACTTTGGTCTTCCATTTCTACGGGGGGACATATCTGGGAAGTTTTGTTGTAGAGTGTATAGGTTGAATGTCCTCCTCCATATCTTCGTCATCTTCTACTGTGATGGTCAAGGTCTGCAGATCTTCTTCTTCCTCATGTGCGTTGATCATGACAGATTTCCCTTTTTCTACCATTGATAGCTTGCTGAGTAGTGGGTTCCTTGGGGACACATGTACGAGGGCCATTTCTTATTTATCTTTCTTGGGCCTCGGCATTTGTAGTGATTTGGGGATTTTTGCCACAACCCTGACACCTTCTATAGCATCCTCCATGATTGGGGTCTGCGCGGTCTCACCGACGGTTACCTTTTCGATCCCCAAACCATCCTTAGTGGCTGTCATCGTATCTAGGCTATATTCTATCGCTTGCAAACTTAGGGGCTCAATTATAGCTCGACTCTCAATGCTTAGTGTTCTGCTCAAGCAATCAATTCTAAAATTACCAAATGTTGTTTTTCGACCAACCGTTTGTGTGTTCTAGTGCCTTTTGATTTCGAATTCGACCGTTCCCCCAATTTCGGGCCATTAATGCTTTCTTGGCAGCAAATTTTCCCAAATCTTGCCCATAAATCTCGTCTTAAATGCCCACCGTCCAATCCATTTGGCCTCAAATCGAGCATCCCATCATGAATAATGACTCCAATAGTCGCTTTCTGGCCAATCCGCGTGGTGATGCAGCCCTCCATGCGTGGTCGCAGAGCCTCTGATGCTCTGCTTCTGCACACATTACCAATATCGTGCAACTTCCTAGCATAATAGTTTATAGTCCCGCACTTCCTTTCAACTGCCTGGAGCAGTAAGACTGTCCTTCCTATAGCTAGTCAAGTGGTCACACCACCCATGTGGGGCTTCATCACGTCCTCCACCATGGTTCGTTGAGAATCCCCACCTTCCATAGTTGTGGTTGGCCTTGGGTACTTTACTACTTGCAACACGCTACCCTGGTCACTACGTTTGGCGATATGCGATCCAAGCCAAGGTAGTAGGCTAACTAGTTCACAGCGATAGTTCTCCAACTTGTCAGTATGATCGTACGCACCTTGCCTTACCATCCTTGGTTTTTTGATGAGAAATGCTTCCTTTATTTCATCTTCCAGCTTCTTGACCTCTGCGTCCATCAAAGTGCTTTTCTCCCTTAGTTGTACCCTATCTTTTTCAAGTCCGCAAAGTCTAATGTTGCCCTAGTGGATTTCTTCCTCAAGTCTTATGTGTTCTGTTTCTTGTGGTTGTGTGATTCCTTTGTTCCAGGCTTCATGGACTATCGTATCTACGGGTGCTGCTATGTGTAGACTAGGCTTCGCATGCTCCATAAGGATCACAACCCCTACTTCATACTTCAGCTTCAGAAGTGCTTGTGCGGTTAGGATTTTGTACATGGTCCTATAAGCCCATAGAACCGCTAGTACACACAGGTCCTAGTTAGTGCGTCTCACATGGTGGACCGTGTTCAGTACTTTGCACACCTTGTCAAAGGCTTCCCCGCATATAATATCTGGCACGCTTGTTCGTATCATACTTCGTCGTTCGTGCCTTCATCGTGCCCGCTCTTGCTTGTTGTTCCTATTTTCTATCATGAGGATGGTGTGCGTTCATGCAGGTTGCGTACCATACACCTGTACCCATCTAGAGAGGTGGGTGCAGGTTGCTTCATTCATCATACCCATCTTTCATCCGCAACTGAGGCTTTCCAAATCGTATAAGCATCATCGTTCTACATTCATGTCAGTTCTTGAAACTGCTTTGATGCGCACCCCACCATCGTGTAGGCGTAGCTTGCAATTCCTATTTTAGAGCATCAAAATGTTGTTGTTCTGGCACTTCTCTTTCAAATTTGTTCAGGAATTCATCCACTGCTGTCAATCCATCATACATATGCAGATCCCTTACCTCTATTGTCATGTAGCACAGTGGTCTTACCATCATTTTGCAATTGAGCGTGGTTACCTCTTGTAATCGGTTCTGCCATCATTCTATTTCCTCATCTGAATCTGATGTGCAGGAGCTTTCACACTCCCACGAAATCTTGCCATCCACTGTAGGATTTACCCAATCCTGTTACCAAGTGGTTATCTTGTAGATACAGTTTAGATCATCGTCGCTTTCATCATCGTGCACTGACTCTGTGTAGCGCAATCCTTCTGCAGGGTTTAAAGGTACCACTACGCACAGTGACTTTATATCAAAAATCATTTTGCACTTCTTCATGTTTATCACTCCATTCATATCAGTGGCCCAATTGATTCCCAGTAGCGTGGGATAGAGATTGTTTGTTAGAAAGTTATATATTACGGAGCAATGGAACACATAAAATATTGTAGAAATATAAACACAAAAAACGCATAAAACAAGAGATACATAGATATACATGGTTCACCCAGTTTGGGCTACATCCACGGAAAAATAGACAGTCCTTCCTTTATTATATTATCTAGCAAACTGAAGAGATACAACCTACAGCAGATCTGCTGTAACACCCTCTTCGCTCTCAATCTCCTCTCTCTTCCTCACTCAGAATACAGATGTACATAAACGCAATACAATGCCCTCATATATAGCGAGGGGTTGCCTTCTAGGGCAAAAAACCCTAAATTAAACATAACTTCTACCATCATATCTTCACCTAATGAATAGCCTAGATTAACTACGAAATTACAGCATTTTATAAGGCAATTTTACATCTATTCTTAGCTTCGTGGGCACTGCCCCCAAAACCCCCTGCCAGGGGGTGGGGGGAGGGGGCTCCCTAAAGGTCGCATTTCACACCCCCTTGGACCCCCTTGTAATGATATTTACGAGCGGCATTGCCACCCCATTTCGAACTGGGGTCCAATGCGGCAATACCTTTGAATACAGAAGATAATCAAGCTCCACACCCAACAATCTCCCACTGGAGACTGATTATAGCAACTCCACCACTGCTTCATTTGCTAGACAATGACTCCACTTTGGACCTGGTTGTTTCTCATCTTCTTCATCATACTTGAAGACCAATTGAAACTGAGCAGATTCTCATTTTCTCCCTGGTTACAACTTTTGTTAACATATCTGCAAGATTTTGGCTAGTGTGCATCTTTTCCAGCTTCAGTTGCCCATCCTCCAATGTTGACCGTATGAAATGGTACTTGAGCTGTATATGTTTAGTCTTGGAATGAAATGCAGAGCTCTTTGCAAGATTTATGGCACTCTGGCTATCACTGTATAACCCACCCAACTCCTGCTTCTTACCCACTTCATACATAAACCTTTGTAACCAAATCATTTCTTTACTAGCCTCTGTAGTAGCAACATACTCTTCTTCTGCTGTTGAAAGTGCAACAACACTTTGGACTTTTGAAACCCAACTGACAGCTATTCCACCTACAGTAAATACATATCCTGTAGTGCTCCTCCTGTTATCTCTATCACCTGCCATATATGCATCAACATATCCCTGTAGAGCAATGTTTGAACCACAAAAGCATAATGTTTGATTTGTGGTACCTCTCAAATACCTAAGAATCCACTTCACCGCCGTCCAATGTTATTTTCCTAGATTGTTCATGTACCTACTTAAAACTCCCATTGCATGTGCAATATCAGACCTTGTGCAGACCATTAAGCTTCCAACTGCTGATGCATATGGAACTTTAGACATATGAGCCATTTCTTCCTAAGTCTTGGGACATGCCTCCTTACTTAATTTGAAATGGCTAGCCAAAGGTATACTAACTGGTTTTGCATTCTGCATATTAAACCTTTTCAACACCTTTTCTATGTACTCACTTTGAGACAATGTTAATGTGCGATTCTTCCTGTCTCTAATTATTCTCATACCAAGGATTTGTTTTGTAGCACCCAAATCCTTCATTGCAAATGAGTTTGCCAATTTCATTTTGAGCACATTTATTTCCTGCATGTTAGAACCTACAACTAGCATGTCATCTACATACAATAACAATATAATATAGCTGCCATCATTTTTCCTTTTGAGATAAACTCAATGATCAGAGTGACACCTAGTATAACCTTGTTTAGACATAAACCTGTCAAAATTTAGATACCACTACCTTGGAGCTTGTTTTAAGCCATACAAGCTCTTCTTCAACATG
>APFE030858401.1:159178-171846 GCA_000404065.3 Pinus taeda
CATTTATGAGATTTTGCTTGCAACTCGGATTTATAGACACAATGATTTTCTCCTTCTGAATCAATCCATGAACCTGTAATAAGGAGATACCAGCAGAAAATAACCTTTTAGGTTCCTTGGTTTCCTTCTTTCCTGTAAAAATAAATTCTTTGCTAGGCTGTGTGTCTGTCTGTGTGAGCTTATCCACAAAAATTTTACGGTCAAATTGGTCCATAAGAGCTTTTTTGAAGGCGTCTCAAGTCAAGAACCTTCCATAGCCACATTCATTCCCTAGGTACCATTGTCGTATTTCATAGTCCAAGTACATGCTCCCCATCTTAAGCTGATTGTAATCATCATAGACGTGATCCAATTCGAAATATTTCTCCATTGTTGCTAGCCATTTGGCTGGATGAGAGCCATCAAATCTATACAAGGCCTTCAATTTCTGATCTAGGTACGCCATCACAAAAAAAAATTGGCGAAATTTTGAAATTGTCACAGTTTCGTCAATATTGCTCAGAATCCTTATTATGACCTGTTTTTAGAAATGGAGCAATCATTCTGCATCTGCCCATGTGATAGAAATCTTAATCCAGGCACTAGAATTCCAGATCTGCGCTGCTACTCTCCTGCTGTCACCCAAAATTTCTGAAAAAAGTGTCATTTTAAATCAGCGATATCTCCCTCTTCCGGACTCCGATTCACCTGATTGTTTTTTTAAAATTGGGTTTTTTTCACAAAGATTCCAGATCTGCAATTAGATCTTGCAGATCTTGCACCAGGACGTCTAGATCTGCGCGGCAAACTCGCTGCCCTGAAAACTTATCTGTAACCCCACTGATTTTTAAATCAGCGACATCTCCTTCATTCGGACTCCGATTTGACCGATTTGTTTTTTGAAATCGGGTATTTTTTCACATAGAATCCAGATCTGCAATTAGATTTTGCAGATCTTGCACCAAAATGTACATATTTGATCTGCAAACTCACCCCCCCTGAAATCCTGCAAAAATGAAAAAAAAAATCTGCACTTTTGTGCCTAAGAAAGTGCTCTAATACCACTTGTTGTAGATCTAACCCAAGAATATTATAGATCTGATATGGAAATATAAGATAATGCAAATAAACCCAGAAATAGATAGAAATGATTCTTTATTGATCAAACCCTTATGGTAGGGCAACACCATACTTTCACTCCTTAAGGAAGGAGAATACTCCACAAGCCATATGCCTGTTCATACAAGAATACTTCTCTTCATGTCTCTCCATGTGGAGTCTCTAGCCTCTATATAGGCCTCATACATACAATACCATGCATCATTACCATGGTTTACTCATACCATCAACTAATACCATGGCCCATTACATTATTGTTAACTACTTGTGGTCCCTTACATGACATTGGTTAACCACCTTATTTATTACTATGGCCCATCCCATTATTACATTATTACCTTGGGTACCTCCCTCGGTACCCCATATTACCCCCCCTAGGTATATAACATACTGGACCACCCCAAATCCCAGTTTTGCAAACAACTCTCAATGAAGAGAGAGGAAAAAAGCGGGATAGAGAGGAGGTCACACTTCCAAGTGGGTCAACACAGCAACCAGAGGCCAAGAGGCCAACAATTGAACCTGAAACAAAGGAAGAAGACATCAATGAGGAAAGAGTAGAAAGCCAAAACAGAGAAAGATAATCCAGCCAACAAACTGCCACTAGTTCATTTCAACTGGAACAGGCCATGCAGCAAGGCACAGAGGTATCCTCCTCAAGGCAGCAAGGCAAGCAACTAGTTGGTATCAAAGGGGGTTTCATGGAGATCAAAGCAAAAAATGAATTGTTGAGAGTACAACTCTATGATCAATTCTTGAAGGCAACCCCCTCCAAAAAACAGAGATTGATGGCAGCATATGACATCAAGGAGGACAAAATGATTTTTACTCATTTAAAGCCTAAAGTTCAACATCCCAAAACCTCTGCAGATTACCTAAGAACAAACTTGGAGGTCTTTTCTAAAGACATACATCCAATGGATCAAATAGAGCTGCACAAGCAAACAGGGGAAATGGTCTAAGCTACGCTTGTAGACAAGGCCATGCTAGCTCATAAGTTAAAAGAATCGTTGAATAATACAAATACACAGTTGGATTTAGAAAGAATGTCTTCCCAGGCTAAGGACAATAGAATAAAAACATTGGATGACATAATCATTGATCTAGGGCATGATCCAAAAGATCCAAAGGGTGTTAGGGCCCTTATGAAAAAGAAGGACGATGATATTGCTGCACTCAGGAAATAGGAAAAGTTGCCTCCAACCATTCACCCTGACAGTGTAGAACTTGCACAGGAAAAACAACTTGATGACACCATGGATTTACTTATGAAGATGAATCAAAGAATACTAGAGATGGAAGGAGAATTGGAGAAAGCATGGCAAGAAAGACAGGGAGAATCAACCTCCCATCCACCTCAAACTTCTACAACTCTTGGCCCTGCCCCTCCTTCACAAGCAGCAACAGCCCCTCCTGCCATTCCAGCACCAACCACAGCCACATCAGCAATAGAGGCAATAGCAGCAGCAGAATCTAGCATGAGTATGGAGGACTTAATGAAAGTTGTCAAGGAGCTTGAAACTCAAGTGACAGAAATAAATGAAGCCAAGGATAGACTGGCCAAGCTAGAGGCCAGCTATGACAAGTCCAAGATGACTGTAGCAGAGAAGCAGAGAGAAATAAAAGCATTGGAGGCCAAAGTAAAAGCTTTGGAAAAAGAGTTGCTTCTAGGCAAGACCTTGGCAGAAATCAAGAAGATAATCTGGGCCAAAAGTGGCCAATCAATACATAACCAATGGAGGTCAATCCAGGCAATACATGAGCAGAATAAACTAATAGGCATAGCTCATGTTGAAATACAAAGGGCTAGAACAACACTAGGAATCATGCTTGGGCAGGCCAATAAAATGATACATTTCCTCAATAACCACACCAGGGAGGAATTGGCAGCTCTAAAAATAAACAGCAGAACAGACACTATCCTGACAGCTAAGAAAGTGCTAACTTTGAGGAATTTCACTCAAACACTAGAAAGGAAATGTCAGGATATGAAGGCAGAAATTGATGAATTCAGGGCAAAGATGACAGTGTTACAGGATAAAGGATTGCCAAGCCTAGTGACTGGCACAAGACAACTGATGTCATATGATCAGTATATCAAAGGGATCAACAATTATGTTGAGAATCAAATAACAACATCCAGCAGCGCCACAGAAGAAGCAGGGCCTCCCTCTGGGCAGTCTCTGTATGACAAATTGGAAAATCTATTTTTTTATTGAGCATGAGATAAATCATTTGTTTGAAGTGCCTCCAAACTTCTACAGATATACAGAAGCATATGAAACATTGGTAAAAATAAGGAGACATCAGCTACCTCTAGCTGATTGGTGGCAGGGAATGCTGGAAATTCTGCCCAGGTGATGCCACTATATTATTCCTTTTTTTTTTTAAATTCAGATCTCAGTCATAGTACAGGTCAGCAGACAATTCAACACGCAGATATCACAGGAAGCATCCGTACGGTGACTCACCAAAGCACTCAGACAATAGGCTCAACCAACGCAGAATTAAAGGCACAACTACAGCCAACGTTCCTGAGCCAAAAAGTCAAAAGTTGTCTAACAGAAAGATAGCTGCCATCTCAACATTAAATGCTATAGTTATATCTTTCATTTACTTTTTGTAAGAGAGTTGGTGGTGCAATTTATTGCACAATAACTCACTATTGAGATATTTTGTATCCTATTTTGTATATATATCCCCTCAAAGAACGTATTGAGGGTCGGTTGTAGTGAAACTCTTTCAAAAGAGCTCTATTGTATACTCGAGACATTTTGCTAATACAAATTGTTGGTGGAGTTCCTGGTTCCTATACTGTCTGAAGCTGGAAATGAATGGCTCTGTTGTGTTTCAGAATTCTTGTGTCATTTGCTGAAACAATAAGTTATTCTGAACTGTGTTCTTGTTTTTCTGTGTATGCCATAATTCATATATGTTCATGATCATAGTAAATAGATAAAAAGAATAGCTTAGGATTTGCTTGAACACGGCCTATGCTTAATCTCTATTTCTAAATATGTTTTCTTCTAGATTGGCCATGGATATGAATTATTAATTGTTCATGTCTAAACTAATTCTATCATTGTGAATATTGTTTAAGAATTCTTAACTGCTCTTAAGCAATACTTTCATTTTTCCCTTGTTAGCATAGTGAAAGATTCTCAATTGCCTTTCACTCACTAATTCCATAACTTCATCACAAAGTCTAAAGAATTTGTTCCACAGATGCCTATCTGGCTTTGCAGCAATACTCTCTCTTCATAAACATACTTCAGCAGCACACTACCTGGACTCCATTGCCCAATGGCCCAAACTGTTCAGTAAATTATACCTCAGCTCTGTTTGAATTCACCAACCAACCAAACTCAAACAAAACAGCACACCATAACTAGCCTAAAATCATCCACCAACAAAGCTAAATCATAAAGAGAGAGCCCTCTCTGGTTACAGGTAGGCTAGGACCTGTAGCTAAAAGATTGGTTAGTGGTTACCTTGACCGTATTCCCTTTAGGAAGCAGGGAACAACCTGAGTGATAACGTCAATGGCGACTCCACTGGGGACTTATTTCAAATTACCAATTGCAAGGAAATAAGCTTCCTGTTTAAACTTCTCATAGAATACCAAGGAAACAAAACTCAGAAGCTGGCTCCAAAGAAGAAATTTCGTTACACTAGGTCCAACCCTGACCCTAATCCCCCAGCTGTCTTTGAAAACCCCAATTTAATCCCCAATATCTTGAAGAAACAAGAGCAGCTAGGAGAGCTCTCAGACTCAGATACAGAACCAATTCAGCAGAGCTATATTCCTACTCCTGTCAAAGCATCAGTTCATCCTCACATAACCCCTACTTATCCTAATTCCTCATCCACTTCCCAAGGTAGTCTCCCCACTACTCCATCCCCAGCACACCTTACTCCTATTATCCCTGTTGTTCTAGCTGTTCCACTCCTTCTTGGTGTCCCTTTTATCCCTGCAAATATGGCTAGATATGCTCCTTTACACCTACCTGCAAATCCAGGGGCAATTCCCCAAGACTATCGAAGTAAAATCACTTACTTTGATGGTACTGGCACTTATACAGCCCAGCAACACACCAAGAGAATGTAGGACTATTTTGAGAACTATGAAATAGATGATGAAGATGTAAGAATGAAAATTTTTGTACAAAGTTTAACAGGAGATGTAAGGAACTGGTTTAGGTCTCTAGCTGCAAATTCTATACTCAATCCTGATGCCTTATACCTAAGTTTTTTAAACAGATGGGAAAAGAAGAAAGACCTCTACACATACTAACAGAGTATGATAACTTGAGAAGGGGTCCACAAGAAACAGTTCAAGATTACTGTGTTAGGTTCAACAATGTATACAACACCATTCCTCAGAACCTAAGACCTCCACCGGATCTGGACTTGATCAAATTCCCAGATGGATTTGATTCAGATATGGCATATCAATTAAGAGAAAGAGCACCTCCAAGTCTTGCAGACATACAGAATATAGCAGTAAGTGTGGAGGCAAACCTGATTGCCAAGAGAACTAGAGCAAAAAATGAGAGAAGAACAACATTTAAAGAGGAACCCTCAACCTTTGACCAAAAGCTAGATGCAATCATGAAGGGTATGGAGAGGTTGGGGGATAGAGTTGAGACCATGGAGAGAAAGTTCTCTTGGGAAGGGCAAAAAAGCAACACTACGAGGAATCCCAACTTTAGAAAAAACCAAAACCCAAATGCTGGGAGGACTGGTCCTGATCAGAATATCAGACCTCCATTTCAAGAAAACTATGCAGAGGCCTCAACCACTAGTGAACAAATACATCCCCACATCAATCTAATGGGTTTGGATAGTGAAAAACAAGTATTCTTAACAAAAGATGATCAACAAGCCCAAAAATACAAGCAATTCCAAGCAAAATCTGGTGAGTCATTTGATTTCAGAGAAGGGTATGACACAACCGTCTATGAAGTACACAAACAATAAAAGTTAAGAAGTAGAACCATAGATGTACCTGAGAATACCAAACAAACAAACACCAAAATGCCCAAGAAATCTAGTGATAAAGCTGTCTTAACAGAGTCCTCAGATAAAAAACCCCAAAGGGAGGTCACAGTGGAAGATGTATCTGATATACAGGCTCCAGTAAAACCTACATCTACCCCATTTCTTCCAAAATAGATCTTGGGTAGACCTCTAGAAAACAGACCCAATTCAAGCTTACCCCAAAATAGTGTACCTGACCAGGACAAGGTCACCCAAAATTCAACAGAGAAGGAAAAACTTGCTGCTCACAATATAAAAGTTCAAATGGAAAAACCTTTCAATCTAGAAACAGAAATTGGCAAACTGAAAATAGAAATTCCTCTTTCTGAACTAGCCAAACATGAGGTCTTCAGACAACAAATTAATAGATCATTACAAGTACCAGAGAATAGGGATGCAGTTAATATTCTAGATGATCAACCAGAGCTGATTCTTGGCTTAGAAGTCAATGGCAAATCAGTGGATGGAGGGACTCCTCCATTCTATGTAAGCCTAAACATTCATGACAAAGTGCTACACAATGCCATGTTTGACTCAGGGGCCTCTCATAACCTAATGCCCAAATCAGTGATGGAAAAACTTGATCTAGACATCACCAGGCCCTATAAAGATTTGTTTTCATTTGATTCCAGCCAGGTGAGATGTTTAGGCCTGATCAAAGACCTTTGTGTATCCCTAGTCCAATATCCATCCAAAACAATTTTAATGGATGTGGTAGTAGCTGACATTCCACCCAAATATGGTATGCTCTTATCAAGATCATGGGGTTCCTAACTCCAAGGATCTCTGCAACTAGACATGTCATATGCCACAATTTCAGTCTTTGGCCAGCCAAAGAGACTGTACTGAGAAACACTGATGAAATATGTGGTCAGCAGTCAAGAGAAGCCCCAAAACTTCCCAATCTACTCCATTCATTCAGACATGGACTCATTCATATTGTACAATGCTGATATACGTCCCAAAACTGAGGTCAAGCTCCTAAAAAAAATAGAAACCAGGCACATGAATGAACAGTCCACTGCTCAAGATCAAAAGATCACTGATGTGATCAAACCAACACAGGTTGTTAATATATTACAAGAATCACCAAAACTAGACCAACCCACTGAACAAATCTGTAAATCCATTGAAAGAAACAATGATCAAGAGATCTTGTGGTGTTTAGAATTTGATGGGTCAGTAAATAAGCTAGGAGCAAGAGCAGGGGTCTGGATACACAATACTCAAAATGACCATGCTCTAGGTCATGCATATAGGCTCAACTTCAGATGTACAAATAACATGGCTGAGTATGAAGCCCTTTTGCTAGGTCTCAAACTGATTAAGAATATAGGAGTGACCAAAGTTTCCAAATTAGGTGATTCAGACCTAATTATACAACAGATAAAGGGAACTTTTGTCACAAATGATCCTAGGTTAAGGTCTTATAGGATAGCAGTGACAGACTTGCTCAACAGCGTCTTGGAATATCAGCTCACCAAAATACCTAGGAGCCACAACTTGCATGCTCATAGTTTGGAAACTTTTGCAAGCACCTGTAAACTTCCTTTTGGGCCTAACCACCAGTTCACTACTGAGATTAAACACGGGCCTTCTGTCCCAGACAATGTAGATAATTGGCAAGTATTTGAGAAACAATAGATCTGATATTACATCCTAGAACCTTTGACTCTGCCAATTTACAGAAGCTAAAACTAGCAGATCTTGATGAAATTATTGAGGAAGAAACTGAAGTGATTCAACTAAAGGATAATTTCTTGCCCACAGGTCTTACTCCTTTAGAAGACATTTTTGATTCAAATGATCTCCCTAAGAAACCAAAGATGCAACCCATCAATGCATAAATAGAGGAGTGTAATATTGGGACCAGTGAAAATCCCAAAATGGTCAAGCTTTCTAGAACCTTACCTCCTGATAAGAAATCAGAATATATTAAACTGTTCAAAGAGTTTCAAGATGTGTTTGCCTGGAGTTATGAGGACCTTAAACCCTATGATACTACAATTATCCAGCACACAATACCCCTGAAAGAAAACCATAAACCCTTTAAACAGAAACTGAGAAGAGTGAATCCAGTTCTTCTTCCCCTAATTGAAAAGGAAGTAAAACGAATGTATGAAGCTGGAATCATTGCACCTATAATATTTTCTGAATGGATTTCTAACCTTGTACCTACAAGAAAGAAAATTGGGGAGATAAGACTTTGTGTTGATCTGAGAAATTTAAACAAAGTCTCTCTCAAAGACCACTACCCCTTGCCAAAAATGGATCCTATCTTAGAAAGGGTAGTGGGAGCTTCAAGGATCTCTCTACTGGATGGCTTCTCAGGATTCAATCAAATTCTAGTTCACCCAGATGATCAAGATAAAACAACTTTCACCACACCTTGGGGAACTTTCAAATATCTCAAAATGCCTTTTGGACTCAAGAATGATGGAGCCACATTTCAAAGGGCAATGGACATAGCCTTTGCTAAATAAATCCATGATTTCTTAGTCATATACCTTGATGATCTAACAACCTTCTCAAAATCAGACCAAGAACATTTAAAACACCTCAGACAAGTGTTCTTAATTTGCAGAAAGTATGGAATTTCTTTGAACCCAAAGAAATCGCTATTTGGCCTCAAAGAAGGCAAACTCTTAGGTCATATATTTCAAAAGATAGCATAAGAATTGACCCTGATAGGATTCAAGCTATACTTCAGGTCCCGCATCCCAGAAATATCAAAGAATTACAAGCCTTTTTAGGAAAGATTAATTTCCTAAGAAGATTTATTCCTAACTTGGCTGAGCTGATAATATTTTTGAACAATATGCTCAAGAAAGATGCCAAGGTCAAATGGACAGTTGAGGCTAAACAAGCTTTTGAAGAAATCAAGATAGCTTTAGCAAAAACACCTGTTCTCACAAGCCCCAGATTTGATAGAGATTTTATAATCTTCTCCTTTGCCTCTGAACATACAATTTTTGTTGTCTTACTGCAAAAGGATGACTTGGGATGTGAAAAACCTATTGCCTTTTTCAGTAGAGCCCTTAGGGATGCCCCAGTCAAGTACCAAATCATGGAAAAGAAAGCATATGCCCTTGTAAAAGCCATAAAGGATTTCAGAGTTTATATCCTATACTCTCACATAGTTGCATATGTGCCCAATGCAGTGGTCAAAGACATTTTAACTCAAGAGGGAATTGAAGGCAAGAGGGCAAATGGATTGCCAACATTCTGGAATATGATATAGAAATCAACCAACAAACTTATAAAAGGGACAAGGGCTAGCTAAACTAATGACTGAAACTAATTTCCAAGCCCTTGACATCAATGAACTGGATAACGAACAGGAGATGGAGACTCCACAGATCAGTCAAGCCTTTTTACAATCACCTTGGTATGGTGACATATGTTTTGTATTATTAAACCTGCAAGCTCCTCCAGGGTTATCCAGAACCAAAAAGAGATTTCTAAAATTGAAAGCTTCAAAATTTTGTATCATAGACAATCTTTTATTTTGGAAAAATCATGAAGGTGTCCTGCTTAACTGCCTAACTTCAAATGAAGCTGATAAGGTCCTTAGAGAATTTCATGCAGGAGATTGTGGAGGGCACTTATATTGGAAATCCACATTTGATAAAATCCTAAGGGCTGGATTTTATTGGCCCTCCCTGTTCACTGATTCAAAAAAGTTTGTAATGTCATGTCATAAATGTCAGATCTTTGAAGGGAAGAAAAAGTTGCTTCCCTTACCCCTCAAGCCCATTTCAATTGAAAGACCATTTCAACAATGGGGCCTAGACTTCATTGGGAAAATTCATCCTTCATCCTCAGGCCAGCATAGATGGATCCTGACAGCTACTGATTACTTCACCAAATGGATAGAGGCCATACCTTGTAGACAAGAAAATGACTCAACTATCATACAATTCCTAGAAGCCAATATCTTGTCTAGATTTGGCTGCCCAAAGAAAATCATAACAGATAATGGAGCTGCCTTTAAATCCAAAATAATGATCAGCTTCTGTCACAAATATCATATCACCCTAGGTCATTCAACAACCTATTACCCTCAAGGCAATGGACTAGCTGAGTCCTCCAATAAAAGCCTCATAAACATCATTAAAAAGGTCTTGGAGGAGAACAAAAAGAATTGGCATAAAAAGCTGGTAAATGCACTATGGGAAGATAGGTTGACCACCAAAAGATCTATTGGTACTAGCCCATATGAGTTGGTGTATGGCCTGGAAGCTGTGTTCCCATCATCTCTTTGGATCCCTGTGATCAAATTGCTACAGGAAATACAGGCTGAACCCAATGATATCCAAAGGAGGATCAATCAAACAATTCACTTACAACAAGCAAGGGAAGAAGTATATCAGAGAACCCAGGTTCTACAAGAGAAACTGAGAAAGGTGTTTGACAAAGAACAAAAGCTTTTTTCATAGGGAACAAAGTATTGAAATGGGACTCTAGGAGGGAAGACAAAGGAAAGCATGGCAAATTTGACTTTCTGTGGAAAGGGCATTTGTAATTCAAGCTGTGCAAGGCAATAATACCTTTTTTCTCAAGAGTCTGGATGAGTCAAATAATGATGAAGGCCCAGTGAATGGGAGAATGCTCAAGAACTACTATGATCCATGAGCATAGGATAGCCACATATTATACATAAATGTCTATATTTTCAACATTTTTCTTTTTATAGCAGACAGATAGAAGAACAACTACATCAAATTTTGAAGAATGATAAAAAAAAAACCATATAAAAAATGAAAATAGATGCTTGAAAAGTTCCATAAAAAAATTTGAGGAAGGTCTACAGAACAGAGAACCAATGATAAGCAGTGATACAGGTCAGTAAGACAAAAAGTGGTAATTCTTGTACAAAGGAGGTCATGAGGCACTGCATATCTACTCATTAGATTCAGATCAAAGGTGTCAATACTGAAGGGGATTCACTGCAGTGAAGAAAGGAAAATAAAGACCATCTGACCTGCTGTTCTTGGCTTTCCTCCAGAAAAAGCCATCCCCAAGTGGAGCCATTGTTAGGTTCCTATACCAATAGGTTTCATCTTTCATGATTGACAGTGGAAGGGCTAAATATGTTCATCATGGCAGGCTGCAATAGTTCCATATTTTGTGTATATACTATGAAAATTAAAAAATGAGAAGAGGGTATGCCTTAAAAGAATAATCAAAAGGCAAGAAAATGAAATGGTCAAAAGAAAAGTGAAAATGAACCCCAGACTAAAGACCGGGAAAGTGGCAAGTCAAAATGCCACTACTATCTTTGGGCAGTATCATACTCTACAAATATTTCTGCTAATCATACTTGATGGATGGCCCAATAGCCTAATCTGGACCATGCCATGTTTAAATTGCTTGTGGCATAATAGAGAATGTTTCCTGTCCAAACAGCCCAAGCTTGGCAGATGACTAGCTAGGTAGAGAAATGAAGGAGACCAATTGCTTAATCTGGGTCCTTGGAAGAAATAAGGGTACATTTAGATAGGAGGGCAGTTAAAAGAAAAGGAGAACAATCAGGGTCTGCTAATTCAAGTGCACCCACTTCAAGTGAAGAAAAAATGTTAGGATTACTAGGTTGGGTAAGTAGTGCAAGGTTGCAGAAATGAAGGGCCATCACCAATTGGCTTATCAAGTACAAAGGCTCATTCCATCCAAGGTATCGGCATTAAAGCAGAGGTTTGAGGACAAAACATTGGAAGCATGTCTAATTTCCCCTATTTTCCCCAAATATCATTTACTAACATCCCCAAGGACCTTGATATCTGCTCAAGTGTCTTGTTCCACTTCAGTTCATGACAGAGTACGAGGTCAAACTATGAAGTTCAATCAAGGAAAAGAAGCCACATTTTTTGTGTAAAAATCTTTACTCTCATTTCATTTACCTTCCATTCCTAAGTTTTACTTCTTAAAACTTAATCTTTTCCCCTACACTCACCTCACAATGTCATATTAACAACTGATATATTATTTAGCTCCCTAAGTCCCCCCTTCCCTAATTCTATAAAGATCTACGAAAAATTCCCAAAAAATCTGTATAAAATACCCTCCCCCTAGCATTATAGCCATATAGCCTTCTCCTGGGGAATATTAGCCCATCAAGGATTAATATTAACCCTCTTTGATGCTAAACTATGGTTTTCAAATAAAAAACTTTGGCTAAAAACCAAAAATCCATGGTCCCCGCCCTCATTAACCCTTCCTACCCCTTTCTCCGTCCTAAATACATTTATTATAATGTTTTTTAAATAAAAACATTTATAAATGGGCGCGAATAAACCTAAAAACCAAAATCCTAAGGTTAACGACCCCCCCGCATGCGATTTATTTAAAACCAATAAAACAATCGGCGGGTCCCCCTCTGTTAATGCACCGTCACATCACGATCCCCGCCAGCCGTCCGATCGTGGGCGATCTAATCCAACGATGGGCGGTCATTTCCCCACACAACATGCCCGACCTTTTGCGTCCGGGGGATTGGCGGTATTACTGCCGTACCCCCGCCACGCGTCGGC